>VDFB02242520.1:0-21513 GCA_007258455.2 Sequoia sempervirens | reverse complement strand
CAAGTTCCAAGACCTTGTGAAATTTGGTGATCACTAACTATGGAATGAAATGGTGTTTGTTTTTTGGATTTTCTATCTAAAAGAATGGTTTTTTGTAAGCCAAGATCATCTATTGCCATGCAGGAGGTGGTAATACTGGTTTTCTGGTTGTAAGATCAACTTTTCGTTCTTCTTTGTCTAGAATAGTAGCTGTGTTTCTCCACTAAGCTGGTGTTTCCTTTTTCTCAAACATGAAACTTCTCAGATTACTAATAATGTTCAACTTCTCTCCTTCAAATCGTGTGAGATTTGGTTGTATAACAGGAGCAATAAGATTTTTTTGTTGAACAGGAGTAGTAGAATGCTAGATAGTCATAAAAGCGTAAGTTTTTCTTGATGTTTGATCTTTTTTTGTTTAAAAGAGTGAGGAATGAAGATGATGTAAAAGAAAAAATTTTGGAAAAAGGGGTCAATGTTTTGCTATGGTTTTGTGATACTCAAGACCCTTAAAGTATGAGTTGATGTTTGGTGGATGTTTTGGAGATGATGCTAATTTTGGAACTCGAATTGTATGAAACATGGACCGATATGTTACTCTATTTTTCTAGAGGATATGTTGAGAATATACTTGAACTAGGCTTGAGGTTGCAAGAAAATGTTAATATCTTAGGAATTGAGAGTAAGGGAATAATCCAAGTTGTTTTTGATTTGAATCCTAAAACTAGAGTGATGTGTTTGATTTTTGCAAATGGATATGGAATGATGTAGATATGAGGTGTTTGCAGGTCTAACCGTTTTGTTCCCAAAAGATAAAATATTAACCAGTTTTGGATTAGTCTCTGATTTGGACCAAAAAATAGGGCAATAGTGGTAATCTTTTAGGTCAATAACAGTTGGTCTTTCTAGAAAAAGTAGTTAACTTTAGCAAAAGTGACTCTGTTTTGACAGTGATTGTAAAAAAAAAGAGACAACAATAGTAAAAATTATGAGCAATAGGGAGAAAGTTCGAGTCAACTGCGGTAATGTTTAGATCAATAGTGGAAATTTTTTCAATAGCAACTCTATTCAGATCAAATGTGGTTCTATTTTTCAAAAGTAGCAAAGATTTTTATAGTGATTGTCATGAACCAAAGAGCAATAGTGGCAAGTTTTAGGTCAACTACAGAAATCTTTAGGTCAATAGTGATAAAATATTTACAATAGCGACTTCTATTCATTTTTTTCCAGTTTATGTATATCATCTTGTTTGAATATTTCTAAACCTTTGTTCAATCTAATGTTTTGATTGCAAGTGATGCATAAAAAAAACAATTTTTGAGATCCAATAAAATAACTTTTGGCATACATTAATCAAGTCATCCTAAGTAGGTTTGTTTCTTTTAGCTAGGCTTACCTCATGCCCAAATGGGATTATTTTACATGCAACAAGTATGGAGAGAATTGATAAGTTAGACCCAAAGGAATGATTTTACATGTACCTTCTCAGAAGTAAATTCAAATGCACCACTTTCAAAGAAAATTTTGGAAACAAGGGTGGATAACTACTGTAAAGTTCTTAGTCATTTCTCAGGGGACCCAATGCCTAGCTAACATATAGCAAGCTACTAAAAGCTTTAACCACTCCTACTAGGGGCTCTATATACTTGAAGGTACCTCCCTGTTTTGAACAACACTGTCGACCAAGTAATCGCCAGTTAGATCTTGGTGTTTATCCTTGATCGATTTATATAGCGTCTTGAGGGAAATACCACTTTGAGTCACCTTGAGTTCTCTAGTGCAGGATGTATCTCAAGGTAGGTCTGTTCTAAAGGTGATGCTAAAATAAAACAAATGTGAAACCCAAAGTGCTTTTCATTTTCCAAGCATGGTGAACACGGTATACAATTCATTGCAGTTTCTTTTTAAGTTCCAAAATTTGAAGTGTGAAGATATCAATTCATTTTTTACATGCACCAAATTAAAAGTGTTTGAGACTTCAAGAAAGATATAGCAATGCGCAAATCAAAATGGATTTGTTCAATTTTAAGCACCAAATTTTTGAGTGGTTCTAATTGCCTTGTCTGTCTTAATGTGGTCAACAAAATGAAATGTGTTCGATTGTCAACAAAATAAAGGCATTTGTGCATCAACAAAATGAAATGCATTTTGTCAAAAATAAAAAAATTCAATTTTATGAGCACCAAATTGAAAATGAGAATTTCCTTGTTGAATTTTATGAGCATTAAATTGAAAATGAGAGTTGTGGGTTCAATTTTATGAGCACTAAACTGAAAATGAGAGTTTTCCTTGTTCGATTTTAATGAGCACCAAATTGAAAATGAGATTTGTGGGTTCAATTTTATGAGCACTAAATTGGAAATGAGAGTTTGCTTTGTTCAATTTAAATGAGCACCAAATTTAAAATGAGAGTTGTGGGTTCAATTTTTAAAACACCAATTTGAAGTGTGTTCTAACTATGAAAGCTTTTAAAATTGAAGTGTCCTTGGAACATTCACCAACCCTATAATGAAACCATTAGTTGTTCTCATGGAAACATGTGCCATACTCCTACAAGGGTTGCACAATCAATGTTAGAAATTTCTCAAAACTCCAAATAGTCAAACATTAGTGTTAGAAATAAAAAAAATTGATTGCAAATTTAAAATAGAAAGAAATAGAGAAATAACAATAATATTATAGATAGTAGCAAACTTTCCATCTACAACAATAGTGGTCGAGTTTTTCAAAAGCGGTCCAAAAAAGTGCAATTGCGGACCTGTTACAGACAACTATGGTTAAAATGCCAAAATCAGTCTTGTTTATTGTAGTAGCGGTTGGAAAAAGTGCAACTGTGATAAGAATGTTGAAACAACCATGTGAAAATCCTATAGCTTTCATTTGAAAATTATCAACAACATTTCAGAAAAAGGTGTCAGCATTCTGGAACTTGCAAGTGATCAAAATAAACTCATGAAAAACGTTAATGTCAAGGACCAAGATCCCACCAAGAATGCCAAATGTTGTAAGGGAGGAATAAAACATTAAGAAAACAACAAGAATTAAACTAATTTAATTCAAACAAAGATTAAGATCCCTAAATCCATTACTCTTGAAATGAAGCTCTAAAATAACAATTTAATCAAGCAATGTAATCTAAAAGACAACATGAATTGAATTCAAAAATTTAAAACACATACCATCCCATGTTGGAGTTGTGTTTGCATTGACATTTGAATGTCGGATTGCTTGATTCAATACAAATCCTCCATTGTTGATGTTGCAAAAGATTCAATGTGTGTAAAATGTTGAACTAGAATGTGATGATATCTCGTAGCGTGCTCAAGAGGTAATTGTGCAACGTTTCACTATGTAAATTCTATATGATTTATGAGAGGCTAGAAGAGTGTTTTATAGATTTCACGTTTCAAGATGAATGATCAAGATTTTGTAGCAAAATATCTTGATCAATGGTTCAAAACCATTGAGAGGAATTAGATTGGAAAGATTAGTGGATTTAGATTGCATAATCTGTGTGATTGATGAAATCAAGTTGAGTATTTAGTGGGATTGAGGAAATAGATTGAGAGGTTAGTGGGATTGAAGAATAGATGAGTTAGTTAGGAAATAGATGAATCAGTTAGTCAATCAGAGTGAGCAATCAATGGTCATGATTTTCTCAATCACAAAAGAGGTGAAGATAATTAATTAATTAAGATTTAGAGTTTGAATGTGCAAGTCATGTTTGACTTTAACAAATAAAGTTGTATTTTTTTGTTGACCTTTTTCAATGATGTTGAATAACTAATTTAATTATTCTATTTTAGAAAGGGGAAAATGATTTAATTAAATTATTAAGTGGTAACAATTTCATTGATTTAGGAGAATAGGGAATATTAGTGACATAATTAAATAATTTATGTTATTTAATTAATCAAGAGGAATCAAATTAGATTTAATGATGAAATAGTGAATTAATTAAATAATTCAAATATTATTCAATTAATAAAGGAATTTAGGGTTTTCGATGTAAATGTATGAAATGCAGTGATATTAATGATAATGATGTTGATAAATGGAAAGAAATGTCATTTGGGATGTGTGATATGCGTTAGGTCATTTTTACATGTCTACAGAAGGATTTAAGGAAACATAATAACTTGTAATTAACGTGCATAATGTACTTTTAAATGGGAATTTGAATGAAATATGAGAATTGACTACTTTATATTTGGTATTTGATTATATATATGTGCATGTTGGGTAAAGGCCATATCTTGTTGGTTCAATGTAACTCTTATGTGTTTGTGAAATCCAACTCCATATCTAGAGGTCTCTATGTGTAGTCTCCTAGATTTGTTGATTGAGATATAGTTTTCTAGGTCACTTGACTATTATTATGAATCCTATTATGTATGACCCACAAAAGTGTGAACCCTAAGATATTTGAGCAGTGATAGAAAGTCATTGGAATATGCCAATGAATAATGTTTGCGCTACTATTAGGGATTAGTTAGAATTCACCTGGTTCACAGAGGTGAAGGTAGTAGGACACCTTGCTAATGATATGGTAAGATTTTTGTAGGTTGTCATTGAACCATGGCAATGGTGGATGCCTAGAGCTACTGTTGCATATTGTGGATTAGTTAGTATTCACGTGGTTCACAGAGGTGGATTGCTAGGGGATATCTAGGATTTGATATGGTAATAGTTGCATGGGTAGTTACTTTAATGTGTGGATAACAATAATTAGAGCTAACCATTGTATTGGGAGAATTCATTCATAGTCACCTATAGTACGAATGTAATTGATGACAAGTGTTATCCAAGATTGTGAAGAAGATAGTTTACAATATCACTAAGGTTAGAGGATGGTATTTATCAAAAGCTACTCCTTCCTTGGTGGAAAAAATTATCATTGGTTGCCTATAGTCTATTGAATTGGAATCCACTGGGCTAGATAGTTTCACTACTTGTGGAAAGATTTGGGATGAAGGACGAACCCCTCTTGGAGTATGGGATACACTGAATCCCCTTCCCAATTGTCTGATAGTATAATTGGCATTATTTGGTTGAGGATGGACCCCCGATGTAATATGGGATACACCAAATCCTCTTCATTGATGTTTGATGGTGCAAAAGATTGAAGAAAATGATGGACCAATGATGTAGTTCGTAATGCATTGAAATTCCTTCTCTACATGTAATGTACTAAGGGAATGTGTTAGTTATCCATTATGGATGTGTCATCCAATCACTATGTATATGTGATGTATGTTGGAGCTATTCATTGTGTATATGTGATGTATGTTAGAGCTAGTCATTGTGTATTTGTGATGCATATTGGAGCTAGTCCAGGCTATGTACCTATGACTTATGTTGGAGATAGTCATTATGTATTTGTGATGTATGTTGGATCTAATCACTATGTATATGTGGCATATGCTAGAGCTAGTCATTGTATATATGTAATGTATTATGGAGCTAGTCACTATGTATTTGTGATGTATGTTGGAGCTAGTCACTAGTATTTGGGATGTATGTTGGAGCTAGTCACTATGTATTTGTGATGTATGCTAGAGCTTCAATAAAAATTGGTAAGAAAACTATCTAGTCTATTATCTATGAAATATTAGCTTCAATAAAACTTGTATAACATCCAATGAGTGTCAAGAAAGTTTCCAAGTGAGAAGTTTGGATGTGCAAATTTCAGAAGAAAGGTTGTTGAGAAAACATGGGTTGATCGACATAAATGGTCATCAACAAACCTTCTAGGTAGAGTGTGTATAAATATCGATGGAAAAAGAAAAGATTATCAAAATAATCTGAACCTCCATGGAATGGTTTTCATAAGAGAAAAATACCTAAAATTTCCCTTAAATAATGATGATTTTTCAAAGGTATACGAACTTACCTGTATAAAGTATCACAAGGACCAATGCCCCTATGTCTAACCCCCTCATTCTATACACAATTAGATCTCCAATTGAAGAGCACTGATTTGTTCCACGAAATAAAATATCTGCTATTTACTACACCTTTTGTATGAAATTGCACTTCGATCTCTAGTTGTTCTAAAGTAATGTTTAAGTTGAATAAAGATTGAAGAAATATTTTTACAGTTGCTTTCCCAACTTCTAAACACCTCTACAACTCACCTCAACCTCAAACACCTTGATTTACACCTTCCCTCCATGTTTTCTTCCAATTTTTTTTTTTGAAATTGTAGATTTATGAAGAGCCATGAGTCTCTTTCCCTTTGTGTGTTTTCCTTCATTATTATCTCTGAATTATCTCTATTTTGTCTCCCTCATGCCATTCTCTCCTTCCTCTCCCTACTCCCAAAATTTATCTATCATTTTCTCTTTGTCTAAGCCCAATAAATTTGATTTAAAGAGGCCATGGGTGGAAGACTACCAACATGCCATTTTTTAACCTTTGACCTACAAATTAGATGGCCCAAGGAATATGTCATTCACTATTTACTATGTGGCCCTTTCTTCTTTATGTGCATGCCCATACTTTTTTTGAAAGATTGTCTCATTGTTCTCTTCTCCTATCATGGCATCCTTAGTTGTTCCACTACTTTCCTTAGCTACCATTCTACAAACTTTTATAGAGGCCCATACCCCTGTCATCTCATCCATCCTATTCTCTTGAATGCCATATTTATTTATTTATTTACTTATTCTCTTGTGAGTCATCCATCATGGAAGAGGTGGACATGGGGATGTGATAATTTTTTTGGTTGTATCTTGTTTGGGTTGCTATTGAGATCCCAATAGGGCACATTTGGAAGCAAATTGTGACTTAAAGTTTGAATAAATTAACATGCTTCTAATGTTGAGTGTCAAAGTTGAAACAAAGCATGTAGACTTAATATATTAAATAATTCAAGTTATATTCAATATCATAATGCTTCCTTGATAACACTTTAAGTAAACCTATGGTTTAGACAAGATGTTAATGTCAATGTGTTAAACACTAGGTTGGCATTATGATCATTTTCCATTTCTCTCTATATTGGAACCATAGAAACCACTTCACCTTTCACCTTAGTACCTATAATTAGACATTCCTTGCACAATTTTATCCACCATATGTTAGTTTACATTATTCAAAAATATAATCAATGTATTACAAATAATATCCACATTCAATAATAAGAATTAATGGTTCATAAGCACACACACACAAATCAAGTAAAACATCATAGTTATAGGTTCACAGCATGTGATATTAATAATAATATTGAAAATAATAATAATCAAAAAAATTGAAAACAAAGTTAAGACATAGTATTTTCACTTGGGAGATCTCTTTTGAGCAAAAAGTCTAGCATAGTAAAAAAATCATTATTGCAAAAACTCAACCATTCTCTAATGCAATGATGAATCTCTTACTTCACCCTTAAGTATGTGTAGATATAAATAAACACATCGATATATTACATGAAATTATGTGAAAGGAAAACATGAGTTTTAAATATATGGATGAAACTAGAGAAGCCTCAAATAACATCCAATATTTGTTTTAAATACTAACTAATAAAAAAAAATGAAAATTTACAATATCTTTAGATAAAATAGTATACCATAATTTAGTCATTCGTTTCATTTTCATATACAATACTAAATAACTATCTTATGTTAAAGTTAATAAAAAACATCTTTTAACTGATTACAGAAAGCTAATATTTAAGAAGCCTTCCCTTATATGTATTAACTTATTCTATGCATATATATTATTAATACTTCATATTTTGCCCACTGGTTTCACATAAAAATTTGGTTGGTTATAAATTTGTTAACAAAAATATATTTCGCTTGAGCTCCATAGATTGAAAAACAGTTTAAGGATACCATATAAATTGCCTAAGTCGCATAAATACTAAGGATAAGAAAAGGATATAAAGTTCAAGAGGAAATGTTACGATTTAAAAATACTACTTTGATCAATCGCTCATTTCAGAAGAGTTTTCTTTGCTCATGGTATTGAGTAACCTCACAATGTAGCTCATATCAGGTCTCTCTTCCTTGTTCGGCTCTGCACATTTGAGAGCTAATTTTGCCACAGCCAAAGCATCCATGAGATCACATTTATCACAGCCTTCCACTCTTAGTCTTTCATCCAAAGCTTCTTCTAAACGATTAGAGGCCATCATATAACGTACATAGTCTGGAATATGGAACTGGCTTGAGCCACGTGCATTGTCAACATGTTTTTGCCCTGTTATCACCTCCAACACCACAATACCAAAACTGTAAACATCATGCTTGGAGGAGAGTTTGTGGTTGAGGCAATACTCAGGAGCCCAATATCCTCTCGTACCTGCTATTCTATCTGTTGATCTGTGGGTGCCTTCCCAGTCCACATGCCTTGAAAGCCCAAAGTCTATAATTTTTACCTCGTTATCCTTACTGTCCACCATCAGATTCTGAGGCTTGATATCAAGATGTATGATGTTGTTGAGATGTAAGAATTCTATTCCTTCGGCTATACTTGATATTATTCTCAGGCATTGCTTCCAATTCAGAGAAAACTGTGCACAATTTGCTCTCAAGTATTCATCCAGAGTGCATCCATTGACATAGTCATACACCAAATAAAATGTGTTTTCTTCAATACACCATGCAATTAGGGTGACTAAATTTTTGTGCTCCTTACCATGCAAAAGTCTGACTTCATTCTCCACAAATTTCTTGCTGTCTTTCCCTGCACGTTTTATTTTCTTTATAGCCACATCTTTATCATTCAAATTACCCATATACACTCTTCCAAAGCTTCCTTCGCCAATTTCACAACACTGTGTACAATAGCTTTTCATTTGAATTATCTCATCATGTGTAAGGTTTGTAAAGGTGGTCAGTGAAAGACCTTTGTCCAATTTCTGTTGTTGTGCCTCTTCCTGCTCAGTTCCATTTAGACTAGTAATTTGATACGTCGATGCTACCCAATGTTCAGTTTGTCCATTTTCTATAGCTGTAGAAGACTGAGGAGGAGAGGAAACTCTTTTGCAGCGGCCATAGTAAAAGATAATTACTGACAACGTTAGGAGCAGAATTGCAACAGCTGAAAGAGAAGAACAATACATAAATTGATTAATGACTTTCTATTATACTACATAAAAGTAGTTCCACTCTGACATAGATAATGAAACTGAAATTCAGACCCTTACCAATCGGAAGAGAAACTTTCAATTCCAGTTGTCTGTTGTTGGATTTGTGCTGATTCTTTTGTGTATCTGAGATGCAAAATATTATCAAATTCAGTTAGTTCAAAGAAGCATAAAGTAAGAAGGTAAGTAAATTGCAATAGGACTTAACAATGATATCTAATTTACTTCAGGCAAAAGGAATGGATGATATTCTCCAAGTATAAAGTTTTTGGTAAACTTTCTCAGATGCTTTTTGTTTTAAACTTCGAAAACCAATTTGAATAAACAGGCTGTTTAGGTCCATTTAGCTAAATAAATTAAAAAATGGAGGCTTTATCCAATTATTTAGCGATAAATCTGCTAAAACAGGTTCAGGTTTTGTGACCCTAACAATCTTTGATTGTTCAAAAGACCTCACAAGTCTGCTTTTAACCTATATCCCCGATTTTTAAGAAGTGGGGATTAATTTGGGATAGCAGTTACTTTAACTCTAATATTTAATGAGCAAGTGAGTAAAGTTTCTGCTTATAGGTGATTTGATAAGTAGTAATATATTAGTTTTATATTTCATTTATTATGTGTTTCTGAATGCTTGGATATATTGTTCAAGGATCACTTTTTATTAGTATGTTTACTCTTTATTATTGTAGGTCATTCATTAATTTAAGTACGATTTATATTTTAAGGGGTAATTTATTATTTTTATTCTAATATTTTTAGATCACATGTAGAAACAATTTAAATAATCAAACATAACAAATAATTATCTATCTTAAATTCTTAAAATAAGAGCAATAAAGAATAGTTAAACCCAAAGAATATATAAAACTTAATCTCTCTCACAATCAAACAACTTTTGTATTGTTTAAAATGATTTATTTTCTACAGGTTTTAACTGATTAAAAATTGAAATAAAGTTATTTTAAACTTTTTATTTCATTGCAAAAATGTTAGGAATTTATGATAAGTTAAATCATATAAATTTATTAATTAAAAAGCTAAATTATGATAAACGTAATTTTAAACTATAAGATTAAAAATATGAAAAAGTGAAAATATTTAAAACAAAAAATATTATAGATTAATTTTAAACAATAAGATTAAAAAAATAATTTTTTAGAAATATTCTAACCTAATCTTATGTTAATGATATTACAATATCTCTAAAATCTCATATTAATGATATTATAGTATTTATAAATGATGGTATAAATTATTATTGGGTTTATTAGAATGAAATGTTTTTTGAAAAGTGTAAATAGATAAATATTTTTAAGAACAAAACAATTAAGGAATAATAAAATAAGTAAAGAAAAAGAAAAAAAGTAAGAAATGAAACAAATAGGATAACCTAAGACATTTAATAAATTTGATCTGATGATAGATCATGAAATTTTATTTGAAATGTCAGTAATAAAAATCTACAATGTCAAATCCAGAAAAATATGGGCTAACTATGTATGACATTAATTTTATATATTTCTATTTTAATTTTTTTCAATGTGGAGGGAAATGCTCATAAAGAGGAGGGAGGACAGGGGTGATGTGAATCAAATGAGATGCAGGTCAACGAATTAAGAGATTTTTAATTGACAATTTCACAGATCTAGTCTAATACTAATAATGATATTAGATTATTGGATGATAGGTGTGACATTTATGTTAATATTTTTGTATACTTAATAATGCCTAAGAGGTATAATTATAGTAGTAGAAAGGAGTGGAACGAGTAGAATTATAATGACATAAATATGTTAACAAAAATTATTAGTGTTCACATACAATAAATAAAATAATTCAGGATTGATATCTTATCTCTTAATATTTTATATATATATGATATCTATATTTGTTACAGATTAAATATAATTTTATAAATACTTATTTCTTATGTTTAAAATTACAGACACAATAAATAAATATTGATGAAGATGTAATGAAAAATTGTGCATGTTCCACAATTTAAACCCATCGGCTAAAACTATTATGAAAAAATTAAACAAAAAATTGCAAAAATAAATTACCTTTGCTTTGGGGATTGCTGGGTTGAAGAAGAGGAGGTTGAAATGTCGAAGTATTTATATCTATATCACAAGATCTGCTATTAGTGTTACTTGGTTCTATTAGTGTTATTTGCATACACTTGATAAACTAAGTTAGTCAAAGACAGCATACCTGTTTGATAAGGGATAAAGTATACCCTGTCCGCCCATATAATGTCCGGGTTGGGGATGTTGTTGAGGCTTATTATGTCACCAATGTTGGAGTCAAATTTTCTAGTTGTCTTCCAAAGCGTGCCATTTTGGGGAACTGCATAAGAAATAATTGAATTCCATCCAGGAATAGGACACCCACAACCCAGAGCTAGCTCTACGTTATCCCCTGTTTTGTATGTCTTGAATTGTTTTTCTGTCCATGCAGTATAGCTGAAATACTTGTCAGAAATATTTCTTTCATGTAAACCCAAATCTGAAGGTTTCACCGTGTAATTCACCCTGTAAAAGAATGCCTCAACTCCCAAGAAATCTGAGCAAGAGCATTGAATTTTGGCCAAATAATTAGATCCAATAAAGGGAGTCATTTCATGGGTAGAAATGTTGAATCTGGATGCAACAGATTTGAGGGGTTCAGTAACGTTGCGGAGATAAATGTAAGCATCACAATTGAGAACAGAGGAAGTGGAACAATTAAGAGGTGGGAATGTTTCAGCCCAAGTTGAAGTATAAAGCCAATCTGAAACCATAACTGCTAGAAAAGCAATGGCTTTTAAAACGTTGTTCATGTTTACAAAGCTTTTCCAAATCATCCATCTTAATGAAGCCTTGTGTATTCAGGCTTTGGAGCTAAATGCTTCCAATGTCTCACAGTTTTCTAGTTGACTCCAATTGTGATATGCCTTGAAATCAACTATCAAGCAGAAGTTAAACGGCAGCAATCTTTCTAGTTCTAGAAAAACTTTGATTACTGTTGACCAATTTTTCACAATTAATATTAATGATTTTAAGATTCAAGTCGTCCTTATAATTTTATTTAATCTTTCCGCGTGAAATAAAAAATCTTTGAAGTTTCGTTTTATTGTTTCCAACTGCATCGATCACATGTCAACAAATTCTATGAGTGCAAGAACTAATAAGCTGAAAAAAGAAGACGACTGCAATTACTACTAAATTGAAGGAAAAAAACGCGTCAAAGTAAGCTGAAAAGAAAAAAATAGCGTCAAAGTGCTTTAAAGGCACCTGGCACAACAATTACCATTACGAAAATTTCCCTTCAATTGCGCAGTAAGCAGCACGAACAAACTGAGCCTGCTATTTGAAATATAAATCCAGAACCCAAACCCTTACTTGCAAAATCAAATGCAATGCTTACAGTTCGGGCGACTTAAGAAAATTTGATTTTTTACTACCTGAGACATTCCCTGCCGATGGGGGAAACAATTTCCCGGTAGGAGACAATATCACGGGACCTGAATTGTTGTATGGCGTTTTAGTCAGCCAATGAAGGTTCGTTGAGATTTCTATTATAGTATCGTACAATTATTTAATAACTTTGGATTTGAAGCACTTTGCCTAATGGATCAACCACCATTGATACCATCCTTTTCGTGGCAGACAAGGAAATGAATAATTCAAGGTTCATGAATTTCTTTTATATGATAGATGTGTTAACCATATCAAACATCCGTCATCCGTTCTGTTGGCAAAATGTTATACACGTGGCAGTTGTAAGGAAAGGTTTTATTTTGGCGTGGCATTTTTTGTGGAATATATGATGGCATTTGATAAAAGCAGGAAAAATTAAAATGGTATCATAATGTTGTCGGCAGCAGTGATTGAGACCGTAATCTGACAAGTCTGAACACATTATTTATTATTTCCAGTCTTTTCTCGCCAAGTATTGACTTTGCATGGCGGACTCCAAATTATGATTAAAAATAGTTAAGGTTGTGGGTATTGTTTTAGTCTGAGCAAACGGTTCTTTGATTCGTTTCTTCTCTGCGAATAACAAGATGAATTCATTCTGCAAAACAGAAAATAATCTGATGGGTCAAGATATTTTTGTTCTGCGAATCAGAAAGGTCGTTTGGTGGGTACAGGCAGGTTCATTGTTTGTTTTTCTTTCAAATGAAGTTTCAGGTCTATATGCATTTATCTTTCACAGAAAGAGTAAAAGTTTTCTTACATATTTGATTTTTGCTCACATGTATGAGGATCTGGGGCAAATTAAAAAAGGGAAGAAACTTCTCAAGGTCGGGCAGAGTCTTGAGTATCACAGGTATGAGGTTTTGCATTTTTGATCACTTATCAGGCAGAGTCTTGGGCATCACAGGTATGAGGTTTTACATTTTTGATTACTTCTAAAGAGGGTCTCAAACCCGGAATATGGCTACGCAGTTTTAGAAGTTTGAATAAATTTTGGGTATTAAACCCAGGGTATTATATACAGTTTCTTTGTTGGTTCAAAACAAAAGGAAATGTGTAAACATTTCCAGTCAGTTGCAATGCAAAATGACGTTATGGAAACTGTTTTCGAGTATCTCAAAAATGAAATAAAACGGAAGCTTAATGATTACCAGTTTTGACAGAAACAAATTCGTAATCTGAAACTGTTTTTGTTAGTTTCTCGAAAAGCATTTTTAAAAGGAAGTTTGTTTAACAAACTCTAACTGGTTCAGTTAGAAACTTGTAACTGATCTGATTCGAAGTTCTTATATAGCACTTGTAATCTTTAGATACATGTGAGTGTGTGTAAAAAACATATTTATATGTATCTGAGGATAAGAGGCTTGAAAGTTTTGATCATAAACTTGTGTACATATATGAGTGATATATACACATTTGTATATGTATATGAGATGTATTAAATTTTTGAGCAGTAGTTACTGCCGATTGTAAAGGGTTGGAATCAATAAAAGATACAGGTTCATGGAGTGGTTTTTCTCCCTATGACAAAATCGTGAGGTTTTGGAGGGTTTTCCACTCGGCACAATTTGGGTGTCTCTTCATTTTTGTGAGTTCCATTACTTTATGCTTATGATGAATGCTTACATTTCTCTTGCATAGATTGTATATATTCAGTTATAAGTTGCTTATTGCAAAAATTGTAATGAGTCTTGAAATAAGGTAATAGGGTTCTGATTCACCCCCCCCTCTCAGAACCTTGGCACTTCCAACAAGTGGTATCAGAGCATAGGATTCCCTTTAGGAATTGATCCCTGGATATTGGAAGTTATGGCACATTCTAAAGGAGCTTTCCTTAATAGGGCACCTTTATTTGATGGAAATGATTATGTTTTCTGGAAAGTTAAAATGGAAGCATTTATACATTCTCTAGATGTAAGGATGTGGGATGTAGTAACAACAAAATACACTGTTCCAGCGTCAGTCCCTACTGATGCTGATGAGAAACTAAAATTTGAATTAGATAAGAAGGCTAGATATGCTCTTCTCTGTGGTCTTACTAGAGATGTCTTTGCCAAAGTTATTTATTGCAAATCTGCAAATGATATATGGGTAAAACTTGAAACTATCTATCAAGGAGATGACAAGGTTAAAGAATCTAAACTAATTACTCTTAAAACTCAGTTTGACAATCTGAAAATGAGTGAGGATGAAACCATTGCTGCATATTTTTTAAGAGTTGAGGAAGTTGTGAATGCCAGGAAGGGTCTAGGTGAAGACATAGAAGAACATGATGTTGTTTCAAAGGTTATTAGGTCAGTACTACCTAAATTTGAAACAAAAATTTCTACATTAGAAGAAAAGAAAAGTTTTTCAAAAATGACTTTACATCAACTTCAAGGAACTCTAACTGCATATGAAATGAGAATTAGCAATCAAGCTAGTTCTTCATCAAAAGAATCAGCCTTTAAGGCTGAAAAGAATGATGAGAGTGATTCAGATCTAACTGATGCTTTAGAAGCATTACTGGTTAAAAGAATGACAAAGAAATATAAAGGCAAACCTAAATGCTTCAGCTGTGGTCAATTAGGACACTTTGCTGCTAGATGCCCAAATATTGAACTTGACGATTGTGATGAGAAATCTGAGAAGTTTTCTAGAAAGAAGCCTTGGAATCAGAATAAAAGGTTTAAAGATTTCAAAAAGAAAAGTCTTCTTTCAAAAGAAGATCCAAATGAAGAATCCAGTGATGCAGATGAAGAAGGGGAAAAGTTGTTCATGGCTGAAATAATACATACTCCTAAATCTGAATCAAATGAGCCTGAATCCTCATCTGATTTAGAAATAGAAGTAGATCTTGAAGAAGAACTTCTAAAATCACTGCAAGAAATTAAAAGGTTAAAAAAATCAGTTGCAAATCATGAGACTGAAAATCAAAATCTTCAAGATGAGTTAATAAAAGCAAATTCAATTATAGAAAGTCAAAAACTCTTACTTGAAGAAAAGGATAAAAAACTGAATATCTTACAATGTTCATCTGAAGAATCTACTAGTCAGAAAATGAAGTTTTTTTTCAATGGATATTGTTTCAACTGTAATATTTTTGGGCACAAAGCAATCTTTTGTAAAAATAGCACTAGTCAAGGCAAAAGAAAAGTTATTAGATGCTTCAAATGTTTTTACTATGGTCACTATGCAAATCAGTGTAAATTAAATTTGAGACCTAAACAAATATGGAAACAAGTAAAGACAAATGAAAAGTCCTTAATCGTTGAAACAGTCTTATTTGCTCAGAAATCTGCAACATGGGTATTGGATAGTGGCTGTTCTCACCATATGACTGGATGCAAGAACAAATTCAAAACCTTAGAAAACTTTGATGGAGGATTTGTACGTTTTGGTGATAACTCAGGAGCTTATATAACAGGAAAAGGCTCAATAATCTTAAACAATGATACACCAATACATGATGTATACTTTGTTGAAGGGTTGAAACATAACCTTTTAAGTGTCAGTCAGATATGTGATAATGGATATTCTATCTCTTTTAATGCAAAAGAATGTTATATTAAAAATGGGAAAGATAGAGTCATTGCCAGTGGGTTAAGAACAAATGGTAATCTGTATAATCTGATAGATTCAACTATTCAAGAAACATCTTTGGTCAATACCTGCTTTATGAGTCAAGTGGAAGAAAATTGGCTATGGCACAAAAGACTGGGACATTTGAACTTTGATAATCTTGCTAGAATCAGCAAGAACAAAAAGGTCAGGGGACTACCGCAAATAACTAAACCTGCATCTATTTGTGAAGAGTGTATAAAAGGCAAGCAAACAAGAGTTTCTTTTAAAACAAAAGAATATTTGTCAAATAGACCACTTGAACTAGTACATACTGATTTATGTGGTCCAACCAAAACAGCCTCATTAAATGATGAAAGATATTTCATGCTGTTCGTAGATGATTATTCAAGAATGGTTTGGGTAACATTTCTGAAACATAAATCAGAAGCCTTTGAACGTTTCAAAATTTTCAGAAAGATGGTGGAAAGAGAAACTGATTTAAAACTGAAATGCTTAAGATCAGATAGAGGAGGAGAGTTCACTTCTCAAGAATTTATTGAGTATTGTGAAAAACGAGGTATAAAAAGACAATACTCTACTGCTAGGACACCACAACAAAATGGGGTTGTAGAGAGAAAAAATAGAACTGTCAAGGAAATGGCCAGGACCATGTTGAATGAAGCAAAGTTGCCTGACAAGTTCTGGAAAGAAGCTGTTCATACAGCTGTCTATATTTTAAATAGAGCACAAATCAGAATTAGAACAGCTTATACACCATATGAATTATGGTATGGGAAAACAACAAATGTTAAGAACTTTAAAATATTTGGTTGCAAATGTTTTATCAGAAAGAATGATGATTCTCTAGAAAACTTTAACTCAAGATCTGATGAAGGGATTTTTCTTGGGTACTCTACACATAGCAAAGCATATAAATGCTATAATAAAAGGCTGAACAAAATTGTAGAAGCTATAAATGTCATGTTTGATGAAACATCTGTATGCTGTAATGACAAAGAAGAATATGAAAGTTTATCTTTTCAAAAATCAGAAAGTTTACATAATGAAAATTGTGAACATGATAAAGTTGAAACTGATGATGAAGATGAACTTGCAGGAAAAATAGAATCAGAAAATTGTTCCAATTCTAAAATCACTAGTGATGGATCAAAGTTAAAAACATCTTCTAGAATAATAGCTAAGAGACATCCTGAGTCTCAAGTTATTGGAGATATTGATAAAGGAATTTTAACTAGAAGAAAAGCCAAAATAGGAGAACAAGTAAATATTGCTGAACAATTTTGTTTGATAGCAGATTTTGAACCAAAGAATGTAACTGAAGCCCTATCAAATCCTAGTTGGCAAAATGCTATGCTAGATGAAATAAATCAGATAGAGAAAAACAAGACTTGGGAACTTGTTCCCAGACCTAATGATAAAAATGTTATTGGTGGAAAATGGATATTCCGCAATAAACTAAATGAGGAAGGTGTAGTGATCAGGAATAAAGCCAGATTTGTTTGCAAAGGATATGCACAACAAGAAGGAGTTGATTTTGGTGAAACCTTTGCACCAGTTGCAAGGATGGAATCAATCAGAATCTTTCTTGCATATGCCACTCATAAAAATTTCACTATTTACCAAATGGATGTCAAAACTGCTTTCTTAAATGGATACCTTGAGGAGGAAGTTTATATGGAACAGCCAGAAGGTTTCGAATCTTCTGACAAGCCTGATTATGTTCTTCGTCTCAAAAAGGCCTTGTATGGTTTAAAACAAGCTCCTCGAGCTTGGTATTCCAGATTAGATAAACATCTAATTGCAAATGGATTCATTAAAGGAAATGTGGACAGCACATTGTATACAAAAATGGACAATGAAAATTTATTGGCTGTTGAAATATATGTAGATGATATTATTTTTGGTTCTACTAATGATCATTTAGCACAAACTTTTTCAGGAATCATGGAGTCTGAATTTGAGATGTCTATGTTAGGACCTTTGACATTTTTCTTGGGAATTCAAGTCTCTCAGCTTGAACATGGTTTGTTTATCTCTCAACTGAAATATGCTAAGGAAATGCTTAAAAGGTTTCAAATGGATACTTGTAATCCAGTTGGTACACCAATGGAAACTGGATGTAAGTTGATGAAAATTGATGAATCTCCTCTTGTTGATCAAAGGGAGTATCGGTCTATGATAGGGAGTCTTTTATATCTTACTGCTTCTAGACCAGATATAATGCACTCTGTATGTCAAGTTGCTAGATATCAAGCAGCTCCTCGTCAATCTCATCTCAATGCTGTTCACCGTATCTTTAAATATTTACAAGGTACTTTGGATTATGGTTTGTGGTATCCCAAAAATGATGATTTTACTCTAATTGGTTATACAGATGCTGATTGGGGTGGATGTAAAGATGATCAACGAAGTACTAGTGGTGCTACATTTTTCTTAGGTGATCGGTTAGTTGCTTGGCACAGTAAAAAACAAGAATGTGTCACTATTTCTACTGCTGAGTCTAAAATTATTGCTGCAACAGCATGTTGTACTCAGTTACTTTGGATGTCTTATCAGCTTTCTGATTTGGGTATTCATGTTCAAAAACCTCTGAAAATCCTTTGTGACAATACTAGTGCTATCCAGATTTCTAAAAATCCTGTTATGCATTCTAGAACTAAGCATGTTGCCATCAAATTGCAGTTTATTCGCGAACATGTGTCATCAAATGAGGTCATTCTTATTCATGTGCCTTCTAAATTACAAGTTGCTGATATTTTTACCAAAGCTCTACCTAGAGAATTGTTTGAACAGTTCAGAATTCGATTGGGAGTCTTCTCTCAATCCATGCTGGAATAAGTTTTTTACTCTTCCATATTCTGTGTTAGGTTTCTGCTTCTTTCACAGAAAACATTTATGAAAAGCAGATGGTTAGATTTTTGATGCATAAATTTTGGGGGAGTAATCAATTTCAATCAAGTTTTAACAAGAATTTTCACAGATTTATCAAGTCACAGATTTATCAAGTTTTCAAGAATTTTCAGATTTGATTTGGCACAGGTTTGGTTCTTCTACAGGTTTGGTTCTTGCATTTGGATGCACTTGGTTCACAGGTTTCATTCATCGGTTAATCACTGATTGGATTGGTTCATAGGTTAATCATGTTTTTCACAGGTTGGAGAATTGATTTCTCAGATTGATTTATCAGTTTTTGGTTGATTCTGGTTAGTTGGTCTGATTCCTAGCATTTCATGGTAAATCAGCATGGTATTTCAGTTCATTATCTTGTTTATATGAAATGGTGAAAATTTTTGCATCAAAAATGGGGGAGATTGTTAACCATATCAAACATCCGTCATCCGTTCTGTTGGAAAAATGTTATACACGTGGCAGTTGTAAGGAAAGGTTTTATTTTGGCGTGGCATTTTTTGTGGAATATATGATGGCATTTGATAAAAGCAGGAAAAATTAAAATGGTATCATAATGTTGTCGGCAGCAGTGATTGAGACCGTAATCTGACAAGTCTGAACACATTATTTATTATTTCCAGTCTTTTCTCGCCAAGTATTGACTTTGCATGGCGGACTCCAAATTATGATTAAAAATAGTTAAGGTTGTGGGTATTGTTTTAGTCTGAGCAAACGGTTCTTTGATTCGTTTCTTCTCTGCGAATAACAAGATGAATTCATTCTGCAAAACAGAAAATAATCTGATGGGTCAAGATATTTTTGTTCTGCGAATCAGAAAGGTCGTTTGGTGGGTACAGGCAGGTTCATTGTTTGTTTTTCTTTCAAATGAAGTTTCAGGTCTATATGCATTTATCTTTCACAGAAAGAGTAAAAGTTTTCTTACATATTTGATTTTTGCTCACATGTATGAGGATCTGGGGCAAATTAAAAAAAGGGAAGAAACTTCTCAAGGTCGGGCAGAGTCTTGAGTATCACAGGTATGAGGTTTTGCATTTTTGATCACTTATCAGGCAGAGTCTTGGGCATCACAGGTATGAGGTTTTACATTTTTGATTACTTCTAAAGAGGGTCTCAAACCCGGAATATGGCTACGCAGTTTTAGAAGTTTGAATAAATTTTGGGTATTAAACCCAGGGTATTATATACAGTTTCTTTGTTGGTTCAAAACAAAAGGAAATGTGTAAACATTTCCAGTCAGTTGCAATGCAAAATGACGTTATGGAAACTGTTTTCGAGTATCTCAAAAATGAAATAAAATGGAAGCTTAATGATTACCAGTTTTGACAGAAACAAATTCGTAATCTGAAACTGTTTTTGTTAGTTTCTCGAAAAGCATTTTTAAAAGGAAGTTTGTTTAACAAACTCTAACTGGTTCAGTTAGAAACTTGTAACTGATCTGATTCGAAGTTCTTATATAGCACTTGTAATCTTTAGATACATGTGAGTGTGTGTAAAAAACATATTTATATGTATCTGAGGATAAGAGGCTTGAAAGTTTTGATCATAAACTTGTGTACATATATGAGTGATATATACACATTTGTATATGTATATGAGATGTATTAAATTTTTGAGCAGTAGTTACTGCCGATTGTAAAGGGTTGGAATCAATAAAAGATACAGGTTCATGGAGTGGTTTTTCTCCCTATGACAAAATCGTGAGGTTTTGGAGGGTTTTCCACTCGGCACAATTTGGGTGTCTCTTCATTTTTGTGAGTTCCATTACTTTATGCTTATGATGAATGCTTACATTTCTCTTGCATAGATTGTATATATTCAGTTATAAGTTGCTTATTGCAAAAATTGTAATGAGTCTTGAAATAAGGTAATAGGGTTCTGATTCACCCCCCCCTCTCAGAACCTTGGCACTTCCAACAAGATGCGAGGAAATGAATTGGTTGACATTGTATCGTTGAAATTGATAAATGAAACAAAAAGGGTTAAAGTACTTTT
Source organism: Sequoia sempervirens (assembly GCA_007258455.2). NCBI lineage: Eukaryota > Viridiplantae > Streptophyta > Pinopsida > Cupressales > Cupressaceae > Sequoia > Sequoia sempervirens. The sequence goes on along the minus strand of VDFB02242520.1, from coordinate 513 downwards.
AATAATGGATGGAAATTCAATATTATAATGGACAATGAAATTTCATATAAAAATGTGTATAATCATAATTTCTTTTTTTTCTTTATAGAATAAATTTGTGTGTAATCTAGGTCTCTTAATACAATTCCATCTTATAGAAGTGATTGTCACATCCTTTATTTTAGGAGGATGGAAAAAAAAAAAAGGTTATTAGGGGGGAGGAGGGACATAAATATTAAAAAGACATGAATTGCATAGATCAAGAAAGAAGGGCCTAAAATTTTGTTTACTATGGTATGGATCTTGAAACATAGAAAAAGTGAAACCTTAGAGATTTCACTTTAGGGTTTAGGCACTTTTCCTAATGTTTTAATAAATATTTGAATGGTAGTGAGGGTTTGTGGATTTGAACAAGGTATGTGATTTGACTTACAGCTTAATAGGTGAGTCAACCAACCCTTAACCAAATATGGAAATATCTTAAAGATGACATGCAATGATTCAATGGACCTAATGATGCAAATAACCACTTTA
>VDFB02242519.1:0-20226 GCA_007258455.2 Sequoia sempervirens | reverse complement strand
TTTAATGCACAAGTGAAAATGTGCATAATTGCCTAATCTCCCTTCTGATGTTCACAACAGACTTCTACACTTACCACTTACTCACAAAATGATATAACTGATAACTTATATATATCTGCATCAAGTATCTTGTCATTACAAGTCGGCCTCTAATAAAATACAAAAAAAAATTCTTCATGAGTAGGCTCAAGTCATGAAAAATTTATGATGTGCACCCATACAAGTTGTCCATGACATAGCTTGGACCCAAAACAAAATTATTAACCATAAAAACATTTAAAAAATTACTCCTTATACATCCACAACACGCCACATTCATTGAGTCGGCCATAATGAGCAAATAAACGGAAAAACATCATGCCAGATCTCCTAACTCGTACACCGATTAATGCAACACCACAAAATTCAATAATAAGATAACATACATGGTTAAAAAACTATCACGGGGATTCACAACTCAAAAAGATGATCCGGTGAAGCAAACAGATCGACGTAGTAACCAGATACCTTGTTCTTCTTGCTTTTTGTCAATAATACTTTGTTCTCAACTCCTTCTGCCGGTATGACCAAGTTCTGATCTACAGACCAAAGTAATGACTTCAGTTGCCATCAATGACAACATTAGAAGCCATGTTCCAACAATCTCCCCCTTTGGAATTGATGGCAACACTTAGTGAAAAATGACTAAGTGTCGAAACTAGTAAGTACACTGCCAAAGTTCAAAATTTCAAAACACAAATTCTTTTCAAAACACTACTCCCCCTTAGAATGTCAAGGAATTTTTCACTACACTCTCTCCCCCTTTGACATGAATGAAAAAATTGGGAAATCCAAAATTTCAAAATTCCAAGACTGTGCAAACATAACCTATGACTTACAAAAATTTGAAGACATTCGCAAAGTCATTCTTCAACACACTTATGTTTGAGTCCCAAACACTTTTCAAAATTTCCAAAATGGTTGTGACCACAAAGTAGATAAGAAAGAGTTTCTACAGCTTCAAGATTTATTGGGTCAGGAGCGGCCATAGCATCTTTAGCCTCTTTCAATGCATTTACCATTATCTTAATCTTTGGACTGATTAGTCCTTTGAGTTCGCATACTCTCCCAACAGTCCTCTCATTTTCAAGCTTCAAACTCTTTATTTTGTCAAGCAAAGACATTACCTGACCTTCTTGTTCACCAACATTACCAGCTAATGGGTCAAAAGCATTAGAAATAGTGACCAACTATTTCTCAATATCCTTCACCTGCTTTTCATTTGCTTCAGTGAATTTAGACAAGACTAAACAAGACTTATACACTTTTCCTCCTTCAGACAAAGTATCTTGAACATTTTTCATGCAGATGGCTAACAGAGTTTTGTCTTTTGCAATTAGTTCATTCAAACTACCTAATCTCTTTTCCTTCAACTCCTTCTACACCTTAATCAAGGCTAATTTCTCAAAAGATTCAAAGTGAGAGCTTATAGAATTTATCAACTTCTTTAGCTCACTGGAAGAGGAACCAGACGGATCCATAACATGCCTAGGCATTAATTTTTGCAAAACTCCAGATGCAAGGCTTAGCAATTCATTGTCTTCTATGTGAGACTTCAAAATATTCTCACTGGCTTTGGCTTGAGCAATTGAAGTAACCTTCATCATCTGAATTGGGGACAAAGTGGATAGATTGATTGAGCTTTCATCCAATTCAGGATATAATTCTTTCCGCTGCTCCAGCAGAGATCTCTTTATTGCCTCTACTCTGATTTCTTGAACTTTTTCTTCTTCAACCCTGGGTTCTACAAGGACTATTTTTGGAATTCCTTTAGGCACTTCAACCTTTTCAATATGCACCTCCTTCTCCTCAGCTAACACCTCATTAGGAACTTCAGCTTCCTTAGGTGTCTCTTTTTCCTCTTTAGGAGGAGTCCGAGTACCTTGTCGGCATTCGCTCGCATCAATATCCACTTCTTTATTTATCTTATTCTTTGACAGCAACTCTTCTAGAATCTTCTTGGTTTCCTTAACAACATCATCAATCTCACCAATCATGAGTCTATTCACCCTTGTCTTGATTTTGAATTCCTTTTTGACCTTTTCAAGGAGTGAATTCATCTCCTCTATTGACATCTCCAGACATAAATCAGCAAGAATTCTTTTCTTGATGTTCTCTTCTTCTATTCTGGCACTTATCCTTCTAGACTCCAAAATATTATATAGACTCTTGGGCAAGCCAGACATGATTTCAACAAGAACTTTATTCAAAAATATTCATATGTTTTATTGTGGCCTATTCAAGATTCCTCTGATTGGATTCATCAAAACCTTTGTACCATTCACAGAATGGCTTGAGATTACCATCTTTGACAACTGCATTCTCAACTTCCTCAACTGACATATGGGGTTTGCCAATTTTTTCCTTTTTCTCTGCTTCTTCTTTACTAGAAGATTTTATCTTGTTTAACTTGATAGCTTGAGTCCCAGTAGCCTTTATTTCTTTTACGACTTCTTATGATTCAGTCCCTTCCTCTTCATCTTTAGAAATAGGTTCATATGTTCTCGTGCTTTTATTCTTCTTTCTTTTTATGGAAGCCTTGGCTTGAGCTGGCTAGGCTGCAGGGGAACTCCTAGTAGATCTAGTGTAGGGAGAAGATATTCCCAGACTAGCAGATTATGTTTTTGCTTTCTCTTTTGTTGCTTTAGCTTCTCTCTTCCTTCTCACTTCTTTCAATTTCTCCATAGGTACACCCATATTTTCTGTAAATATTTCTACCTCTTTTCTTACTCTCCTAGCTATCATGGGATTTTTCAAATCAATATGTACCTGCATACTTTTCTTTGCATAAGTTCCAAATATTTCTTCTCTTGGATCCTGAGGTGAACTCAACAAGTGTTCTACATACATTTTCAAAATTTTCTCCTCCACTTTGTATCCCATAGGCATGATCCAAATTGTTTTGGGATCAACAACTTCCATATGGCATTGATCAATGTCTACCATGAAGCAAATAGTATCTTTGTATTTTTCCACGATTGAGGTAGGAATTCTTTCCTTGGCATGCATCATATTCTGGAAGTTTTTAAAGTATCCCTAAAGGGTGGTATTATGAGTCTGACAATCACCTAAACCAAACAACATGTTCCTTATCTGAACAACTACTGGCTCATCAATATGCCAACGAACTTTTCCAACTCCCGGAACCTCATCCAAGAAGTAGGAAAAAAAGCATAGCAGCAAATTACCATACTTGAATGTATTCTTCTTATCTTTCTTGATTTTTCCCATATTCTCCATTAACCGACTTCTGAGCAATTCACACAAATCATAGTCTACATTTTGTTTCACCATCTCATAGGCTACATAGATAGTCGTACTGGATACAGAGTTATACTAGCTTGAGTGATAGATCTTATACCCAATAACCATTGATGCAAATTTTACATCTACTGCAGCAATATCCTCTATTGTCATTACCCTTCTACCCCATTGAGCACATGTTGCCTCAGTGACCTTATCATTCTTTACGGACTTCAAAACTAGAAGTCTACCAGTGGAATTCAAACCTATGACTACGCATATAGCCTCTTTTATGATTTTAAATGGTACATATAGCCACATGAATTGTCATGAACACAATCAATGCATATTAGACTCCATTCATTTTCCTCAAATATTGGAAATTTTGCAAACTGCGTGAACTTCTTTTTTCTAGGGTTTTAAATTTTGGCTTTATAGTAAAATCTTCTTAAATTATGTGATGAGAATACAAATTCATCAAATGAGAGCTTCCCAATTCTTTGATATTTGCATGCATATAAGCCCTAATATCTTCAATGTGTAGGACTCTATATGACACAGATGAAAATACACCTAAGGGCTCTATCTCTATAGACTTATAAGGATTCGATTTAAACTTTGGATGTGGCATATCCTTTACTTTGACTACCAAAGGAGTAGACATGATTGCAATCTCACAAATTCACAAAAATTTTGATAAATACCTTTCGGGGGTAGAATGAAATTTGATTGCAGATCCTCCTTCATGCTAGAATCTCTCCATAATTCAACAACATTCACTCCAGAGCTCTCCAAATTTCTTTCCTCCAAAATGAAAAGTGACAAATGAGGGAAGAAAAATTTCTTTTATCATCCACAAACCTAACTCCTTTTTGTTGCAATAAATTCCTTTACCCTAATTCATCCAGTTTCCTGTCTGTCATGTACATAGATAAATAATTCTTCTGCGGATCTCCAAAATTCTTCAATACTGCCTCCAATTTGTTGAACAACATCTAAAAACATCAATGCACTTACTGGACTCATCTAAATTCCAGTACCAATCACCGACAGAGGGTTTAAAATATTTACTTGACAACTCCCTCTAGGCCAGAGGCCTAAAACTAATTTCTGAAGGGATTGCCAGAAGTTGCTTCTGGTGCTAGCATATTTTGTTTCAACAAAGGGATTCTTCTTCACCCATTTCTTCTGCATTTTCCTTCTAATCACATCAGTAGTGACTTTACTTTTTCCCTTAACATCCTCTTGCATGTTCTATTTTATTGGACCTCTTTTATTACAATAGAATCTAGTAGTGTGGCCAAATTTGTTGCAATTGTAGCACACAACACTTCTCTATCCAGGCCAATTGTTCCACTGATTTTGTCTTGATCTTCATTGGTTAGAAATATGTCCAAATATATTGCATGCATAGCATCTAACATCTCTATGAAATTTATTCAACACAATTATGCATTCACTTGACTTATGACCATACTTATGGCAATTAAAGCACTGACTTGAAAATGATGGTCCTCTTGTGTTCATCCTGCTCCTACACTGAGAAGCCATATGACCAAATTTGTTGCAAGCATAATAGTAGCCATTAAATCTTTGAGCATTTGGTTGTCTTGTTGATTTTCTTCTAGCTCCAATCATCTGATTTTCGTGCCTAAATCTCCCTTGTCCAGTTTTCTTTTGTCCAGATCCATAACTTTCTCCTTCTTCAAATCCAAGACCTCGCCTGTCACCACTAGTCCTATGTCCTTTAATCAGTTCATCAAGTTTGGCTAAGATTTCTTTTAATTTCTCCTTGTACTTATTCGCAACAACAAGTTCATTTATGAGATCATCAAGCTATTTTTCAAGAACTTCTTCATTGTTTTTAGATTCCTCTAGTTCATTGTCTAATCAGCTGCATTGTTTAGATTTTTCATTCAAGGATTGTTTGAGCTTTTCTTCATTCTTCTTTCTATCCTCAATTTCCTTAGTCATTTTCATCATGATGGATTCCATCTCGCGCTTTAGGGTAGCATTCTCTCTAGAAAAATTCACATTCTTTTGTTTTCTCTTTTAGGGCATGACTGAGTTGTTCATCTTCCATGCTTTTGTTCTTCTACTTAAGCTAATCACACAATTCCTTCCTTTTCTCCTTTGATTCATTGATTTTTTCTTTCAATGACTGACTGAATTTCTCTGCACTCTCCATATTTTCTTGCAACACTCAATTCTCAGACTTTGACTGGTCATGATCATCAAGGGCCACCATGAGTTGTTGTTGAAGACTACTTGTATCCATTGAAAAACTCCTTCCAAGATCTCCCCAAGCTGTTAGACTATTTTCGAGGAACTAGCTCTGATACTAATTGTTGGAAACAAGAAACACTAAGAGGGGGGGGTGAATCAGTGTTGTGCAAAAATTTAATTTTATTATTCTGATCTTTAACTCACTTAACCATTCAACAAAAGAACTATGCATGAACAAAAAGAACACAATCACAATACCATAACACCAGGATTTTTACGTGGAAACCCTGTTAGGGGAAAAACCACAATGGATGGCCAATCCATAATATAATATGAGTATACCCAAAAGAAGGTTTACAAAATGGGAATGCACTTGCATTCAGGTACACGGCCTAGAGCTCACTACTCAAATAAGATAGGCTAGCTCACTGCCTTACAATGATTTGGATTGAATCCAAAAGAGTGAACTGATAGAATAGCATCTACAATGCTTGATTACAGTTCTGGTTAAGCTCTGTAGTCAATCTTCTATCCTTCTGACTAATTCAGCAATTTTGCTCTGTTCTACATGAACTCGCTCTACCAAAAACTTTAATGCACAAGTGAAATTATGCATAATTTCCTAATCACCCTTCTGATGTTCACAACACACTTCTACACTTACCACTTCCTCACAAAATGATATAACTAATTATATATATATCTACATCAAGGATCTTGTCATTACAAGTTGGCCTCCAATAAAATACAAAAAAAAAATCTTTATGTGTCGGCTCAAGTCAAGAACAATTTATGATGCACACCCATACAAGTCAGTGATGACATAGCTTGGACCCAAAACAAAATTCTTAAACATAAAAACATTTAAACAATTACTCCTTATACATCCACAACATGGCACATTCATTGAGTCGGCCACAATGAGCAAATAAATAGAAAAACATCCTGACAAATCTCCTAACTCGTACACCGATTAATGCAACACCACAAAATTTAATAATAAGATAACATAAATGGTTAACAAACTATCTTAGGGATCCACAACTCAAAAAGATGATCCCGTGAAGCAAACAGATCAACGTAGTAACTGGATACCCTGTTCTTCATGCTTTTTGTCAGTAATACTTTGTTCTCAACTCCTTCTGCCGGTATGACCAAGTTCTGATCTATAGACCAAAGTAATGACTTCAGTTGCCATCAATGACAACATTAGAAGCCATGTTCCAACAAGTATATGTTTGCATATTACACTATGTTTTCAAACATTCTTTGTTTTCCAAGTTTACACTTGGTGGTGAACCCTCATTTGCTATTATTATCTCCCTAACACTCTCCCTTCATTAGATTTCAATCTCCTTTGTATTGCAATCTCAAGGGTTTGTTCTTGAATGAAGTGTTGATCTTTGTCTCTCTCCTTTTAGGTGCTAAACCCTAGAGGTGTAAGAGGTGACAAAAATCCTCAATTCAAAAATATAAATACAATATATATTTAGAACTTTTATATTTATTTTTGATCGTGTATATTAAATAGATCTTTAGAATTTAATTTCAAAATATTTATAAATTTTATTGAGATCTATGCAATATTAAATCTAATACTAAGTAATTATTCTTCCAAAATATTTACTTAATAAATAAATAGCATATTATGTGGATTCATAGGGAATTAATAAACACACTTAATCAATTTTTTCCTTCAATGATTGATACCTGTTAGAAATCTGAAATAAATTGAATAACCTAAGGAACTTTTTAAGAGAAAATAAAAGCTACATAAACTAGAGAAGCATAAAGAATGCACACCAGAACTCTAAGAGATTATGCAATGTCAATATGAAAAAATGCATTAAGAGCTTCCAAGATTTCATGATACAATGCAAAATGCATGAATGGATGCAAGAGTATTGTAAGAATGGATAAAAATACAAGCTAGATAGTGAGTTTATATAGAACTTAGGAGAGGAGGTGTGGAAAATCCAACCAATAGGAATAAACCACAAAAAGTGGATATGGACCAACAAAAGTGGAAAGTGGTTCCACCCTTTAAGGAAGGGGACACCCAATCACTTATATCCTAGTTATTAAATAATAAACTAACTTTATTATCATGAGAAAGCTTAATTAAGTGTAGGAAAAACTTGGGACTAAGGGAAAATAAATTAACCCACTAAGAAAATAAAACCTACACCAACACCCCCCTTAAGCACAACTTAGGAGGATGTAAAAGATGATAGGTCCCAGAAAATGAGGCCATGTTAGGTACCCATGTACAAATACAATGTAGATAAATCTCTCACAACCATAGAAAAGGAGAAAACCCAGTGGGATAAAACTCCTCCCCAAAGAGAGATGAAAAGAAGAAAATAAGAGAAGGACTAAGTAGCCCCTCAAAAGATATCCAATGGTAGATGCTCTAAACTATATGGAGATGATAGTCCATGATCATTGAACAACGTTCCTCCCCCTAGGAAGAAACAAAACCAATGGTTTATGCAAGGTATCTACCAAATCTTGAAATAAATATGTAGGAAGAAAGTGCAAGATGTATGAAGTCTCTAAAGTTGGCTCAAGTATCCCCATGTCATTGTTGAAAGCTTCCACAATCAAATCAAGTGTCCTAGGGAAAAATACTAAAGATGACAAATACGAATCTCCTAGAAACTAATGTAGAGCACAATCCAAAGACTCAAGTATCTCCTCTAAAGATATCTCCTCCAAATGATGATCCAAAATATCCACATTCATGTCAAACTATGATGAATGATCATGTAGAGAATGAAAAATAGGGTCAAAGTGTTCCCTCACAAAAACTAAAGAAGAATCATCTTCATCATAGAGAAGATGTATACAATCAATGGTGTCTCCCAAATCTACAATATGTGTCTCCATAAACAAGTCTAAAATAACTTTCAAGAGATCATCCCACAAAGCTGAAACATGAAGACTATAGATATCCTACTGCAAGAATTCATTGGAAGCTTTCAAAGAAGCAACTCTAAACTCTGAAGTAGCAACAATAGATGTGAGGAAAAAAGAGTGGTCCTCAAAGAGATGTATGTCCTCAATAGTATCAACTAGATCCGAAATGAGGGACTCTACAAACAAACAAGATATGTTTGGTAGAAATTGGTCCCAATGAACTAAATCCAAATGACATAAATGATCCTGCTACAATGAATCACTAGAGACTCTCGAGAAGCAACTTTGGAATATGAATCTGCAATAGGTGATGTTAGTGTAATCAGGATGAGAAGCAAGAGAATTTTCTATGTCATCTAAATGTTCAAGATGTGCATAATAATTAAGCTCTTGTAAAGTATCATCATCATAGGGTATATTATCTGCATCATTAGGTGGAATGAAGCAATGCATTGGATCATCTAGGAATAGAGAAACATGAGGGTCTCCAAACATCTCCCAAATCTTGGTCCAAACTATTCGGGGACATTCAATGCCCACTATAGAATACAAAGTGTCATAATCAACATGATAGCCAATTATTCATATTACATGATCAATTCTATTACCCCAAAAATTCTTCTTATCAAGTGTTTCTAGTTCAGGCATGAGTCCATAAAGGCAAGGAAAAAGTTTTAGCCATCTGAGATGGGTTAAAATTCCTTTTTTCCAAGAATCATAATTATCCTTATCCAAAACTATCACAGAAGGATGAGTAGAAAAACACATGACACAATCCTTAAATGATTACAAAGAAACACAAAAAAAGAAAACCTTTTCACTAGTATCAAATATCACCCCCCAAATATTATAAGGTTGTCACTTTATAATTTAGTGCATTTACAAAGCCTTTTCCAAGATACAATGCTCAATAGGCTCAAAATAACCAAAATTACAAATTCTGATAGATAATGAACCTAAGAAAAAAATATGGAAAAATTAGTCTTATAGCTATGTAGTTACTGGAGGTACAGGAAAAAAGGGAAAAGGCCCTAATAGCCATGTCTAACTACCAACAAGTGGTTAAAAGCTGGTTCGACATGAAAACCTTAGACCAAGGTCTCAAATGCGAAGACTTAGTGCTAAAGTTCAATGAGAGGGCCACAAATCCTGGCCAACATGGAAAATTCAATAGTCTATGGGAAGGCCTTTTTAGAATAATTCAATGCAAGCAACATAACACATTCTAATTAGAAAATATGGAGAAAGAGGCATTGGGGATTCCAGTTAACATAATTCGGCCACCTCAAACTTTCAATTAAGCTTTATTAATTATTTTTCCTATGTAAATATGTAATTATTGTAAATATTCCTTTGTGTTATTTTATCTGTCCAGTCTTTCTAAGCAACCCATAAAATTGAAAATGAACCCATATGTGGAAAATTGAAAATAAACCCATGTGCGAAATTGAAAAGTTACTCAAAGAAATGGAGAAAAGGGAACCCATATTGCAGAATTGCAAGAAGCAAAAGAGACAAGCAATTTGATAAAAGTTGTATATTCATTATATACAAAATTATATACTTTGATAATACACTTCCGAAATGGCTTTGAGGCCATACTTTTAAAGTATATCTATATATTATGCATATTTTTCATATAGCCTTGTCTAGGTGTATATACAAAAAATAGATTGATTCTTAAAACATATAAAAGTGTTGGGTCTCAAGTAGTAGCAATGGAAGCATCATCAGCAACATCTAGAACATCATCATCAATAGGGGCATTAGGAGAAATAGGAGCATCAACATCAGAAATGGCAAGTGGTGGGGGATATACCAAGTCCCTAAAGTTAGTATACCACTCTACACCATAGAATAGAACCACGTTATAGAAACACAATAGGAAGTGATAGGAATGAGTAACCCTCTAGTGGTGCTCTTCATGTGTTAGAATGTGGAACTCACTCAGAAATGGAACCCACAACACCAAGACATCTTCTTCAATATGCTTACAAAGGTCAGTCACCGTCAGAATGCCCAACCCATACACCACATTTTCCACAATCTCTCCAAGGCCGCCAAGGTACTGCTTTGGGAATATTTCCAACGGCAGGTGAAGAATCATCTACTTAGGAACTTGTATATCAAGCAACAATGCAACAAATTGAGAGAAAACGCCAATATTGACTCTATACTTATCTTCATACTCCACATAGTCCCAACCTAACACCCACTTCATTGCTATAATAGCCAATGAATGTTTTCTTTTCGTCATTCACTTCAAGTGCCTATTCAAAACTTCACCTAAGAAAGTTGTCTGTGGATTATTGCTAACTAGCCTAATTGGAGTATTCATGATTCTAGTTCTACCCAACTGCCTAATGTTAATTCTACCTAACTACCAAATACCAATTCTTCCCAATTGCTAAGTGTGATTTTGTTATTGTCTTGGGGTCTATTTATAGAAATATCTAAGGTATCTACATGCCATAAGCATAATTCTAATCAAGTACTAACTCAAAAATCCCACCAAGAGCCTACTCAAATTTCCCACCTAGTTGTGTTTTTCATGTACAACTTGTTGTGTGCAAAGTTAAGAAGAGGTAATTAAGTAGCTAAACCGGTGGCAGTCCTCGATGGTAGTCTACATGAATTGGTGTTGAGGTGTCACATTGCAAGCATGTCTCAGTCTCTAAGGTAGGACTCAAATCTTTTCAAGCACTTATTGCATATTTGTCTTAATCATTCTTTTTAGGATATTAATTGCCAAGCATGCAAAAGGTTTATATGCCTTCAAATTGCCAGCTCAATCCCAAGAAAGTCATGCTTTAGGACATGATTACTAAATTTCATTATGAATTCTTGTCTTTTCAAAAGGGAAAGAAATGCATTTCACATAAGCAAAGGAGCTGGCAGTACATGTTGAATTTAATGCAAAAAGGCAACTATTGTCTACCACTCTAGGCCAGGAAAAAGCTAAGTATTGTAAGCGGAAGGCTAACATTGTGAAAGCTTCCTAAGTATGTTATCTAGTGCAAAGAATTTTGAGTGTAGAAGTGTTGAAGAGTTAAAGTGAATTGCAGCAAGTTTGAGTATCATAGAAATCCATAGCAGAAAGAAAATGGCCCAAAATCCTTAGACAGAAGCGTAAAGCGAGGCAACCCAAAGCCTGTTTGACACCATGCATGCGACACCCATGACCAATATTCTTGGTGATACCTCTTACACTTCACCTTAGATACCATAGAAGCCAAAGTGGATTCACACACTAGCCACAAAAAAAGAAAAAATATCACAAGGACCAGAGCCAAATAAAGGAAGAATGAGATAACATTCATGACCCCATCCTCAAAAGGAACCCTAAGACTTTTAGGGAGGTGGCATGTGAGAGACTAAAGAAGAATAGTGACTAGGATTCTTTGGCATACAAGCAATGGTTCAACAAGCTTCCACAATATATGATTCCTTTTGTACATCATTTCCTGAAACTAGTCGATGAGGGCATTAAGCATTTTAACCCAAATACCGGTGCCATTGAATACTAAGATTTGAGAGTTAATATCAGGATGGAAGCTATATAGGATATGCTATGCATCCCTATCAAAATGAGCTCTAGACCAAAAATCATGGAGTCATTCACTCCAAGAAAAGGAGACAAATATTGGATAGGCAAAGATCTTGCTTTGGATTTTTATAACAAAGAAACGAAAAGGCCCGGGGAAGATATGAAAAAGCAACCACAGATTCTAACAACACACAATGCTTTCCCTACAGACATGCAAAATTCCTTCTTAATGATGGTCTTTGTTTGTAGCCTGGACAACGATAGGTATGTCCAAGAGTTTCAACAGGGTCTGGGGTTTCAGTTGCATAGGAAACATTCCTTATTTTGGTATGACTTTGTAGAAGTCATCATCGAGGAGATGTTGGGCCAAATAAAGGAATATAAAACACAACAAAAGTTTAGATTTCCTTCTCTCCTTGCCCATATGTTTTTACATCAGAACCCTAACTTCTTTAAAAAACATGTTAGGTTGGCTATGTTTGATGAAAAGCGAATAAGAAGGCCAGTTTTTGTATGGAATCCTCTCCTCTCCACAACTTATGACTATTATGCATTCTTGAATTATTTCTTGACTTTGATTCTGCAAGACTTGAGTGAGGGAAAAAATATTTATCAACTTTCTATCTACTAGACAGAGTATATGCAGAGTTTCACTCTGAAATGTGAATGTTTTCTTGGAGAGGATTTCACATTCATTCGGATGTGTGGCTTTATTGAGGAACCGTTCCAGCTTCTGGAATGCATCACAAATTGGGTGTTGGCCCTTGAAATGTTCCCACAAGTGTCAATTATTGACAATAATTTTTGTGGAGGAAAGGGTAAGAAAGGATTCTTCTTCTACCCTTTGACTTTCAAGTCGGTGGTGATGGAAAAAAAGTAAATGCATAAGCTGCTAGAGGCAAAGCTGGCTCATTTGGGGCTAGTATTGATTACAAAAAATGGTAGTACAACCCCAACAATGACTTACAAAACACATTCATCAAGGTATCTCACAACCCCTGGCCTTACTGGGAAAAGCAGTGGAATCCATTGAAGGATCAGGATGATCTATTGGTTGATTTGGTTCACATTCCTATAGAGTTAGGTGTTGATGTGCAACAAACAGGGAAAATAAATTCTTCACAGAAAATACCACAAAGATCATATCCTTCTTGAAAGATATGGAACAAAGACAACCTAAAAGGGGATTTTGCATTAATAGGGAAAAGATTGGCTTTAGTTCAATCCCAAGTCTCTGATAACTAGGTCATGGTTGCACTAGGGTCACTCTTGGGTACTAATGTGATATTGTTGTTAATCTCAAAGGGACTATGGCTATTTCTAGTTTTGCTAAGAATTATAAGCATTATGGGTATGTGAAAGATCATGATGGGCCAAAAAGTGGCAATATGTAACTAATATGATGGCCCATGTGGCTAACAAATTTTTTTTTACCCAAAATTGATGAAACAAAAAGGGTTTGTAAAGGAGATTCTCAAATTTCCACCAATATAAATTATGCTTTACTTTGAATTTAATAAATAATTATTATTCATTTTCTATTTGAATTATGACTAAAGTCCTGATTGATAGGCTAATTGAAAAAATCTATAGCTTTAAACACTATCACATGTTTTGAATATGAAACATGTCACATTCTATGCTTCGCATACTATAGGGTTAAAAATAATAATTGAATTTTATGAAGTTTTGACCAAGTTAAGGTCAAACATACGAAGTTTTTATATTTTTAAAAATTTTAATAAAAAAATCATAATTAATTATTTACTTGGAAAAAATTACAAAAATATGCATCACATTGGGACATGAGTCCTCTACTTATATCTAAAATCTTAAAAAAATATTATCATTTTATTGTGGTTAGGGTGGTAAGACAGACACCTACTTATTTTTCCCTGAAATTTAAGTACTACTACATTGAAATTTCAAATTTTCACTAAATAGATCTTTTAAATAAAACCTAGTAGTTTAGAAACTACATTCAATTTTCTACAGATTCTATTCTCTTACATATTTTTGAAATAATATAGATAATTTATTCAAATTTTTACATCAAGTTGCCTAACTCTGATTTTTTCTAAATTTTTTGCCACTTAAGGGCCTATTTTTTCCATGATGATTATGCACATACCCTTACACACAAAATTTCCACTTCATTCATAAAATGACGTCATGAAATAAAAAATATTTACAATAATATTTCATGAACATCATAAATTATTTGTTATCACTTAAGTAAATTTTGCATTAAGCATTCAACAATTTTATAGAAAAAGAAAAGATTTTTAATAAAATTCCATCCATTCATTCAAATTTTGGTTAATTTTCAAGAATTTAAACATCTACTCTAAAATAAAGCATAAAAAAATACTAAAAATTAAAAGTTTCTCTCAGTTATTCTCTATGGATGCCCCAAAGAATCAATTAAAATAGAGAAAACCGCTTTATACTTCACCAGATTGCTTCATAGCTACATATAAAACTGTGCAAGCTTTTAAAGAGTGGTTTTATTTCTAGACACTAAGTAGGTTCTATATGCACCCTTAAATGATGCAACATACAGTCTTGTTCAACTGAACTAAAAAAAACCAACTACAAAAGATACTAAGAGAGATAGCTATCTAATAAGCTCTGATATTAATCAATGTTTATGTGCATACAAATTCTTACGCCAGAATGGTTCAGAAAATAGGAAAAAGAACAAAATTTAAAAAATTTATGCTCCTCCAACATCCACAAATTTTGAACTTAAAATAAAAATAAAGAAGGAAATGGCCTTTTATAGGAACAAGGCCCCAAAAGTTCAACTTAAAGTCTATCCAGAGAATCAAGAATAACAAATTAAAATATGGCACGTGGCATCTGCCAACTATCATCAAGAATATTCTAGACTAAGTCAAGGCTTTGACTTCATCAACAGCAACACTTTTACTTCATACTCTAGCACAAACACTTTGCATATGTTGAGGCTATCAGTTTCCTTCCAAAATACCAAAATAAGGAACATCTACTGAAACCAGGATCAACTTGCAAACTCAAAAATTGTAAACAAAATAACTCCATCACACTTTCGGTGTCTGGTATCTAGTTCTTCATCTTCTCACTCATGACTCGGGCTTCAGGATTCTTTCTTCACCTTCCTTCAACTGATACTCTTGGAAAGCATTTAATACTTGATGCATACAGTCTTTCGAAATCCCTTGTATTTCCTTCCAAGTGAGCTTTAGCTTAATATATTCTTCAGATACCTGGAGTATGATACCATTCTTCTGCATTTTGTCTACTTCATATTTAGCTATTGTGTTCCTACACTATATAATTTCATCAATAATCTCCCACATTAGTAGCTAAACAGTATCTCTATTTATTCTTTATATCCATTCCTTGAAGGCTTTAGCTTCTTCTCCCTCATATCCTAATGTTTGGGGATCACAACCTTGATGTGCTAGTATTTCAATAAATTCATGATTTTCACCAATCAATTTTTTGCATTCTACGGTGACCTTTTCAAATCCTTTGATACATTGTATTAACATGTCACCTTCCCATTTCAACGGTTTCTTCCATTTTTCTAGCAATGGAAGTTCTTGTTCTGATATTACATCACCTTGTATTAACTCTTGGATATTTAACTGCATGAGAATCTCAATATTTCGCCTTTCTTCAATGACTTGCTCCTGGAAAAATATGCATTCCTCTTCAAATATTTTTTATTTCTCTAAATGACGGTATGCTTCTTTGTGCTTCCTTATTTCATTTGTAATGAATTCTTCCCCTTGCTTTACCTAGTATTCAGTCCATTCTTCAAACATATTCATTTTATGGTGAACTGTTGCAATTGCATCTACTTGTTCTTGTGACATCAACACTAGATGTTGGGGCAGTTTAGCTTGCTCTTGTGACATTAGCACTAGATGTTGGGTTTATCTTTACCTAATTTTGCATCTTTATACTTATTAGATAGTTTCATGGGAATTTCTTGTTTTGCAATTTTAGGGGTTCTTTCTTCAATTCTTATACCTGGAGCTTCCTTACTAGTCTTCTTTCTCTTCTTAGTAGGCTCTCCACTCTCAATGTTGTTTCATCACTTTGCTTCCTCCTCTTATCTTTTGAGAATGTAGGCTCAATCCCTCTTTCTCTTAAAGCTTTACAAAAACCATCAATCCAGTGTTGATTATACACTAAGACTGGTCTGGTGAACTCATCAATTGATGTTGTATCTTCATCATCAAATCATGGGTCTGGGATGGGTTCATCATATACCCTGTATTCATTATAGAACTTGTTCAACACCTGGCCATCATCCTCTTCCAACTGATCTAGAATTTCATGAAGCTTGAGAATCTGGGCAGATTCTAGGGACAATCTTTCATATTTTCTTCTTCTTACTGTGTGCTCATTTTCATAGTTAAGCCAATAATCTTATAAATGTGGAACATGAGCATGATAACCAGATATATTCCTGGCAATATTTCCTTCAATATCATAATATATTCTCTAGAGTGGGAACTCTTCAAAATGGTATGTTCTCAACTCTTCTTCACACAAGTTAGTCACTTTAATTGCACTACACTTATAGTTTCCTATTGCAATGGGAAATTTAAAAGAGGCCTTCTTGAGAGCATGGCTATAAAGAGCCTGAGACAACTTCAATTGTCTCACCAATTCCAATAAAACAATTTTGTCCATTGGGTACCTGGGTAGAATGAATGGATTTCCATCAAATCCCTTTGCTCTAATGTAGGAGTAAGTAGGGAACTGTATGTACTAGCCTCCCATTGGTCAAATGGCACTTTGTGCTTCCAAGGATAATCTTTTGGATTTATCACCTTCCATTGTTCTAACCAATTTCATGGAGAACAGATCATTGACTTTCTTGTAATCATCTTTATATCCATGGATGGTGATCTGGGGTAGATGTGCATATATCAAACTATTTCCTACCTTTGTGCCTAGAGTACCAATCTGTTTCAACCCTTGTTTGTTGGACCTCATAGCATAGAAGTAAATAACATATGATGACATATAGAAGTGCATGGTTTTGGGAAATGTAGTTATCTGTTCATATAATTTGTCACTTATCATCTTTCCCCAATGCAATTACACAGGACCTTCCATTAGGCGGGATATTATCACAAACATCTAGGGTTCAAATTTACTTGCATCTCTTAAACTAGCTACTCTGCTCAGCAAAGTTATAATATCTTGCATTTTTTGTTTGAACATAGACCTCTGAATTACCTTGGTCTATAGTGTAATTGGCTCTTGGCACCATTGGGTACTCATAATTTCTCTATTAAGCTCTTCAACATTCTGATATGTCTTTCTCTTAGCCTTTATATCAACATTGTACATTTGTGTGTAAATGAGGAGACCAAATGTGTATATGATTCCTTTCTGTGAGAGGTTTGCATAAATTTTCCCTTCTTTCTCAATGACCCTTTTGGCTAGGTAGTAATAATTTATACATTGCATAACTAATTCAAGAGCCTCCATTGTTGGAGGAAACCCTCCTGCCAAAAGTAACCCTTTTGCCACAACATTCTTGGTACACTAAGAAGCATTTTCTTGTAATACTCATGAAAAGATTTCAATATCAAAAGACCATCCCATATGAGTTTCTGCAACCACTAAATTGATTGGTATGGCTTGTGAATTGCAATATTCGAATTCATCTTATGGCCTTGCGTCAGAAGTGCTCATTTTGTTTGGTGTGTTATGCAATTTCCAGAATGTGTGTCTTGTGTACGAGTTAGGGTTAAATTTAACCAAAACTTACAGTTTATAAAATTTTCAATTCATTTTTTATTAAATTTAGGAAATTAGAAAATAATCAATATTTCAATTTCTAAATGGAAATACCATTATCGAGATCTTTCATCTTGAAAATCACTTAACAAAATATCAATTTTCTAAAACTTACCTAGTTATGGTTGGTAATGATGATCTTTCAGAATGCAACTTCAAAACCCTTATTAGTTGTGTTTTGGTTTCTCGAAATTTACCTCTCCTTGTGCGCTAGTGTTGTTTCGTTACTTCAATGTCCTTCGTAAATTTGTAATATGACGTGAAGTGGAGTATTTCAAAAGCAATTGCATGCTTGAGGTGGTGCCAAGTACATAGGTAGTTCACCAACTTCATTAATTACCTATTATTTCGCATTAAATCCTCAAATAAAGGTGCAATCATTATGAATTATGGTCCAAATCACGAACACCTATATTTTTGCGTGGGCTTGCTACTAGAGAAGAAAGATGGTGTGATGATTATACGTGGAAATTAGATGTCACGCTGATTCATTATAAAGTATATGTCATTAAAGATACATGATCAATTGGTGATCACCGGGATTGAGGCTTTTCGGTATTGACCTTGAAAAAAAATACTAGGATTTTGGAATTACCTTCTAAGCTTTAGAAAGAGAAAACCAAAACAAGAGAAAATACCAGAAATTGGGTCCAAGAGATAGATTAACAAATTTCAAAACAGACTCTCTGATTTCCAACTTTCCAGTAAGAAAAGAAAAGGAAATAATAAAATACCAAACTCCAGTAAAAAGGAAACTACTAGAATTGATGACTTCGGTCAATGAAATACCAGGTAGAGTTAAGATTTCATGAAGATACAAATTCCCTTGGTGCAAACACAGGACTCCAAGATTTTGGTTTTTGATAATATGTTAAACTTTGTGAAAAGATCGAAACACCGAATCTGGGAAACAAAAGGATAAAGCAACAAAGAGGCCAAGAAAAATTGAAAGAAAGATCAGTAACCAACTGAGTCGTAAAATGATGCCAAAGCAAACAAAATAAAAAAGGAATAGAGGATAGGAAAAAAAGGGGGTCCACATTTTTCCAAAGGGGTAAAATGGGGCATGTTGTGAGACCACACAATAGGAGGGAGGCCGCCATGGCTCAAATTCTACTTCCCTTCGACAAATTTTATTGAGAAGTTGCAAATGGGAGCCACCCTTCACAATGATTTGGTCAAGAATTTCAACTGGAGTGAGGAAAGGATTAGG
Source organism: Sequoia sempervirens (assembly GCA_007258455.2). NCBI lineage: Eukaryota > Viridiplantae > Streptophyta > Pinopsida > Cupressales > Cupressaceae > Sequoia > Sequoia sempervirens. Next base: position 1,231 of record VDFB02242519.1, on the reverse strand, counting down.
GATTTCTGGATTTACTGACAAGATATCCAACGCCATGGTACCCCTTACCAAGACATAGACCTAGATGATAGATTTGATACTCTATGGAACAAAGCGCATGATGATACCGATGCAAGCAATGATGAGGATGTAGACCTAGAGGAAGCTAAAAAGTATGTAGGGAAGGGGAAGGAGAAGGAGAAGGAAGTGAATATGGCTCTAGTGTAGAAAAATAAACAAGCAATGGCACAACCTAACATAACTAATTTGAAGTTGTGGGTGAATATATCACGTTCTAGATCCTCGCAGACATGCACATGGGCCATGAGAAAACCCAGAGTTGCCCAACAACAACCATCAGAGGTCATAGAGGTGGAAAATTCCCCACCGAACAAAAGGAATAGCACACATGCAACTTCTAGAGAGGATTCACAAGAGCCTACAACAATCCAAGGATCAGAGACCTCTAAAACCTAGGTATCTTTCTCTCTCCCTCTTCTTGATTCACAGTCCCTAGTTTCTTTCGTTGTCTTTGTATCACCTATCACTTCAAATGTCAACCTTTCCTTCTCTAATACTGTTGCAATGGACATGAGAGTTTTCTCCCAATTCTCCCAAGTGAGACCATTTGGTTTTACTCCCCTATAGATTACTCCACCTTTCATCGGAGCCTAGTCTGCATTTGCCATCGTTTCACCTTTTTCATCTACTGCATCGACTCTGACCTAGCTTGCTCAACAAATAGAGTCTATTGCACCTCCGCTACTGCCACACCAACCCATGAGTCCTCTTGCCACTTCACAGACTAGACATTGGTATATTCCTCCATTCTCCCCACAAACGCTCTCCCTTCCAAAAAATAAATCATCTAGGACCACTACTCTCTCATTCCCTTTTGTTGTTCCTCCTGGTGCACCCTTTGAAAGTGAGCTCATTAGGTTGCCAGCATAATTTTTTTTGGAAAACAAAACAAGCATGGGCTATCAGACTTTAGAAGCAAAGGGACAAGGAGGCTAAAAGGTAAGCAGAGCCAAAAGTGCATAAACTTTTCAATGAGGCTTAGCAATCACTGCATTTTGTAACCATGCATCCAACCATCATCAAACCTCAGGGAGAGATGCAACCCAATGATTACACCATCCATGCTATGGGACTTGATCTGAGCATAGCTTGACCGCAAGATAAAGTTGAGCTCATGGAGGAAACACAACAAGTGGTGACCATCGACTTCCTTAATTCCAGTCGCCAGCTA
>VDFB02242514.1:0-22779 GCA_007258455.2 Sequoia sempervirens | reverse complement strand
TGAAACTAGAATTTTCATAAAAATTCTATGTTTTATCTATTAAAATCCAAAATTTTGACTCTTATTTTCATAACAAATCACATTATCACCATTCACAAGGTCATTTTTACCCTTTACCATGTTATCCCTATCACATTAGCCACCCCTCATAACACCCATACTATACCTCTCTACCGCAACTCATCCCCAAGCAACTCATGGTAGGATAGTGAGAGCAGCCATTATCATATACCACACCCTTCACACTATACCGCTATACCTTGGGGGGTCAACAAATAGCCTGCAATAGAGTGATACATTGAAGAAAGGTACTAATGCAACACCACATTACTATAGGGGAGCAAAAAGTTACATGAGGTAGTGCGATAACCAAGCCGTTCGATCATTTAAAACACACCAATCACATCAGTCAACATCAAAATATAAAATTGACCTCAATACAAAGATTTGTATTGTATGAATTTATGAATCAAGAGTAAATGCATCTTGGTGTTGAAATACACGAAACAAGTTGAGATTTTTTACTCATAATAGCTGAAACCAAGTTGCAGACGAGCTCAAATTGTGGGAGTGAAGGGAATTCTTCAAAGGAAATTCTATTCCCAGGTAAACTTTGCTCATAATTTTTTGTGAATTTCATAAAATGGCACCAAAGAAGACTAAAGTAGGAGTTAAAAGGGATGAGACTAAAACTCGTAAACCATCATTGCAATTCCTGGTACTTTCATTGTTGTCTGGTTCAGTAGAAAAAGGACCTAAAAAGGTTTTTAGAGACTTAGATCAAGGTTGTAGAGACCCTATTATACCTCAGTCGGGTTGGAACCTTTATTGGTACTTCTATCGGAATAGGAACAACAAGGTTCCGACATCAAACCCATGGACCCTAGATTTGGCTAAATTGATTGTCCCTAATGTTTTCATTGACATTGAGCTAATTAAAGCCCTTTCCCATAGATATCATGGCCTAACCAAAATTTTTATGCTTCCAAATCATGCGTGCTTAGTTGATGTCGCAAGAGATGCCATTATAAAATGTTTCAACTTGAATAAACAAGCTATAACAGAAGTTAATTTAGTGAAATTGGAGTAGGAGTATAAGAGGTTGAGAAGAACATATCGAAGTGATGAGCTTCCCATAGACATGAAGAGGGGTGATGATAACATAAAACTCCCCATCCCTTCCTCTAAAATGGAACCTTTCTAGGTCTTAGAATTTCAAGTTTATTTCAAGAATACTTATCATGCATTGTGTCAAGTCTTAGGGATAGATGCAGAGGAACATATGCCAATAGGATTAATGAGAATGGCCATGATAATTCAACATTTTGAGTCGAATATAGAGTTTGATTTTGCATCCATAATTGAGGAACAAATACATGAGGCTTGCTACAATTTAGGGAAGCTAAGGCCCCTATTACTCTTAGGAAATATTCTTTGTTATGTCACTTAATCTTGTATTAGAATGAAATGAAGTGGACTAAAAGAATGAAATTGTTTACACAAGAAAGTGCAGTAAGACTCCCTGTATAGAATTCATGTTATATCTACGATAGTAGATGTAAAGATTGTGATTTTGTAGTATTTCAAGATGATTTTTCTGTTAGATTGATAGCTTCCCTTAGTTACCTAACACCAATATTGCCTGAATCATTGATGAAAATAATGAGGCTTGTATAGTATATAGGAGACCAAGGCTTTACCCATAACTATTTCGACTGGTTTTTTATGCCTCAACACACAATTATTAGAGTATATGTATGCAACCAAGCATCGCATATTTTACCTAAGTTTGCATTTGCAAAGGTATGTTTTCTAGAGTTTATGTGGAAGATGCTTTGGATGGGGCATGATTTGATGAGAAAACAAAGGAAAGGAATATTTTTTACTAACTTGACCATATTCGAAGAGTTGGCCATTGGTTCTAATATGATAGAGGAACTGCAGAAGTTTATGAAGGTTAAATATCCCCTCAAATGTGGAAAAGAAAGAGTATGTGATCTAGAGGGTCATATCAACATGATCAGAAGAACCTTGTTGAAAAAGAGGGCCATCTCACATGAGTTTGACCTTGAGGAGGATGTTATAAGAAATTTGGTGTATTTTTCTGATGTAATGCAAACCAGAAAAAGGTGGATAATGATGATGAAGTGGGAGAGCCAGAAGAAGGAGAAGGATAGAAGTTTCAAAGGGTTTTTTGTAAATAAACCCAACCTTCTGAAAAGGATGCAGATGATCCTTAATAAATTTGATGAATTGTACACAATGGCCCAAGATGAGGGGTTGATCCCACTTCCTACACCCCACCAACCATCACATGAAGTATCCACATCATAGACACCACCCCCATCACCTACACATCCATCCCCTCCATCTCCTACTCGTGAACTGTAGGCTAAAAGATAGAAGATTGAGCCATTGGTTGGATATGACTTAAGTGATGATGAAGAGGAAGAAGTAGTCCTAGCCCTAACTAAAATAAAGGAGGTAACAGAACAACAAAGAAGTCAAAAGCCTCATGATCCTAAAATCAAGTTTTTAGAGGAAGGAATTGATGAAATTCAAGAAGATGAGAGGGTAGTGGCCTCTCTAAGATTCATAGAAGATAATGATTTTATCCACACCAATGAATTTAAGGATTTTTGGATTAAAATGAAAATGAAAAAAATTGATGAAAGGTTGAAAATCAATATTATTGGAGTTGATGAGTTGAAGCAAGCTGAGATCTAGGCTCAAACATTTGTAGAGTTAAGTATTGATCAAATTAACATCACTCCCCAAGAGATGAGATAAATGCTATTGAAAAGTGATATGCTAATCATACCAAGAATGGAGCTGTCTAAAATATTCTTCTAGATCAGATCAGAGCACAAGATGACCCTATGTTGGTAGTAAAATTTGATTTAGAAGAGGGTGTCTCAGGAATAGGGTATAATCCTGCTACCCAAACACTTACTCTATAGAAAAAATAGAAAAATACAAGAAAGCCTTGACTCTTGGATGTAGTACAGGAATTGAGGGGGTCAGCTATGGTTAGAACAATGGAAGACATAACTCACAAAAGTTGCCACTATGACCATGCATTCTTCAATGTTCACTAAGGATGTAGTAGAAAATATGGAGAAGATTAATGAATATGAGAAGAGATTAAAATTATCAAATGATGAGGTGAACAAGTTGTTTATTGAAAACGTAAAGCTAAGACAATAGTTGCAGCCAACCACCATAGTGAGAGGAGATGAGTTAATTGTCTATCACCCACTTGTCTAGACAAAGGATCCACATATATAGCAAATGAGAGATGAAATTGATAAGCTGAAAAAGCATAACATGGAGGATTTCAAGCATCATATCATAGAGACTCTAAAGAGGATATTAGAGCATAGAGTTAGGATATTAAAGGAAAAGATAAATGGAGTACATGAAAACTTCAACAATCTAACTAAATCTTTAAAACAGATAAACACTAACTCCCCCTGTCCTTGAAGAGCTCCAAAAGAGATGGAAACCTACTTTCCACATACTGATGACTTTATGCAAAGCTATACATAGGGATCTAGAGGCCCCATCAAGGCTTAAACCTACACAAGAGATGGTAAAAGGTGTGATCGATGAGTATAAGTATCTGGTGGATATAAGGAAGAAAGTGGAAAGTAGGAAGAATACATTTGACTCCATCAAATACCTCTTCATCCCATCTATCCTCAAAGATGACAATCAATTGAAAGGTATAGATGAATGGAGAGAAGAATTTGATCAAATGATTCCTAGATTCTTGGTACATATACAGGATGATGGGGAGATCAATCTCAACAAGTTTCATACTTTGCTCGATGGGATCATCATGTTGGACAATGGATACACAAATTTCATGGTGGATGTCAAGAACCTCCTGGATAACACATTGAAGAGTCATCTTACAAGCTTCACAACTACATAGGAATTCAAATGGCCAAGTGACCTGACAATTAGTAAATGGCAAGAAAAATACTTGGGCTCTAAAGAAGATTGATTACGTACATCACGAAGAGGAAATATCATATAGTAAAAGCTTTGAACAGGTCTTAGATGACCATTGGCTTTTGCTCGGAGATTAATGGATTAGCATGCACATTTGAGATTATGTTAGTTTCTTATGTTCAAACCCTATTTTGTTATCAAAAGTCGTGTATTTTGGTATGAAGCTTGTTGCCTCTCGTATATATAAGAGAGACTAGGACCATAAGAAATAGAGGAAAATATAGTAGTATAATAGGAGTAATAGATGGAGAGTAGAAGAATTTCTTGATGTTTATATTCTGAAAGACCATGTTGCAAGCACAATTTTGAAGAAGTTAATGAAAGATCTCTGATTTTGTGGTGTCATATTGGTATCAATTGTTTGTTGAAATTATTCAATTATCTAGTTGTCTCCATTTTATTGCTTCCTTATTATTTAAATTGGTATATCAAGTATATATTCAATTTATCAATGCACATTTGTTGTACTTGTGTGATATGATTAATTGGTTTCCCCAAATGAATTAAAATCCTTCTAGTAAATCACAGTAATCTGGAAGTGTTATTTGGATCAATAACAAGAGCCATATAATTAGGATTGTCAATATGTCTCCAATTTGGTGTTATATTTGTTCTTGCATAATTTATTCAATTGGTTCTTTCAAGTAAAGATTAAAATCCTTTTGATAAATTATAAGTAACCTATTTTTTTTAGTTGGATAAGTAAGTAGAGTTTGTCAATTATTTTCCTGCACGTTTATACAAGCCAAACCAATATTAGTGTGCCAAATAGTTAGAGTTACTACCAAATACAAGCCACTCATCTTAGACTTTCATTTGACTCAATTTACCCAACAAGGCACTTGTCTTATCCATTTCATCATTTAGTTTTATCAAACTTGTTTCAAACCTTACATCTGTTAACTGAACATATTCATAGATTTTACCTCAATATTGCTTATACAATTTATACCAAATTAGGTTTACATCTCTCCACTCCCAATTTCCATTGTGGATAGATTGCTTAAGTAGGAAACACACAGTTTAAGTTTTCTTTGTTTATATAGGTACACCCACCTAGGTCTGGAAGAGCTTGAAGAGAAGAAGGTTCAAGTGCACTATTTGGCCTTGTTCATTAGCCTAAAATGTACCAAGATCTTGGAAACCTCTTGTGGTTTTTAACCAATTTTTTTAAGACCTAACAGATTGGCGACTCTACTGGGGAGCCAATTCTAAACCCAATCCTTCTATTATAGAGTCAATTTAGATATCAAGAAAGTGAGCACTCCACTAGGGAATCAAAATATCCAATCTCAAGTTGAGAATCATAATAGAATCGAAATAAATTGATAGTTAACTTTGTTGGGAAAAAGGCATTGAATCTCGAGTCACTAACCAGTGATCATTCATCCCACTCTTTCAAGGAGGGTGGCGAATCTATAAAATATTGAGACCAATAAAATAAACTACACATTAGAAAGAACAAACCCTAGAGTTCAGACCATCACAATAGTTCACAACATGCATGGGAGAAGGTCCCTGTATAAAGAAGGTCCTAATGACCATGCTAAACAGACACATAAGAATGATAATGGTAAGGTGTCTAACGAAATGTGCATGAAAAATAAGGATAAAATGTCAAAACCACACTTTGAGATGTATAATCACTATGATACATTGACAAATGAAAATAGCTCATCTGGAGAACTTCACACTCCTGAAGAAAGAAGGAATCCTTTCTTTTAGTTAGATCCTAAGAAAGTGGAAGGATTCATGGTTGGATTTGAGGCTGACAGAATCAAGAGACAACATGAATATGATCATAAAACGACATTACTCCAAGGGAATCAGAATAACCCTGTCGATAATGTAGCCTCTAAAGAAAATTATGAATATATGACTCAGGAAGAATTAAATGCACAGTTGGAGTATGAAAGATAGGAGATGGAAAGAAAGAAAATAGAATATGAACAGAAACTTCAAGTGATAAAAGAACTCTAGGATTTGAAGCTGCAGAGAGCCCAATTTGATACACAGATAGCTAACCTTCCTAAATACACACCACCTCACAGGAAAAATAATACTAATGCAAGACCTTCAAATCCACCAAAAACATCGCAAAATCAATCCAAGAGTCAATATAAACCATCAAATGCTCCACCTAAAAATCCATCACAACACCCAAATGCTTAGCCACCCCCTGGCCAACAATATATGCCACCACCCCAAGTACCATACAATAATCCATTATACCAATATCAACATCCCCAAAACCTACCTCCTCAGCACTACACAACCATGATCAAACAATTTGACTTAGTAGGATTCCAAGTATATCCTTACCCTATGGACAGCAGTTGGAGAGGTCTTGTCCCAAAATTTATAGGAAGTAGTATAGTCACAGTTGAGGAAAACTTAAGGAATTTTAATGCTTTTATCCAAGATCTGGATATGCAGTATGAAGATGTACAAATGAGGCTATTTATGATGTCACTGATTGAAGAAGCAAGAGATTGGTTTAACAGTTTACCAACAGCTTTTATTGCTTCCATTCAAGAGTTTCATGATCAGTTCCTTGAAGAATATGGAAATTAATGTGCACCAAAGTTTTCTTTACATCAACTCATGACCATACTAAAACATCAAAATGAGACAGTCTATGAATTCAATCAAAGGTTCAACAAAATTTACAACATAATACCATCTAAGTTGTTAGATCCTACAACCAAAAGCATCTATTTGAAGGCTTTTGATCCCAAAACTGGATATGAGCTTAGGAACAAAAACCCAAGAAGCCTAGCCAAAGCACAAAAATTAGAATTGACCATTGAAAACAATAGAAAAGCTACTGGGATGATTGGTAAAAGAGACAATCTTAGGGTTCCATAAAATTTTAACAACCCTAACAAGGGTATGTGTAGGGATCATCATGGAAAATAGGCCCTTAAGTGGAAAAAATTCAGAAAAATTAGTTAGTTGACATAAAAATTTGAATAAGTTATTCATGTGTAAGAATAGAATCCTAGCAAATTGAATTTAGTTTCTAAACTACTAGGTATGTTTAAAAAAAATTAATCTATTTGGTGAAAATTTGAAATTTCAATGCAAAGGTACTTAAATTTCAGGAAAATACAGTTTGTGTCCTCATTCCCACACCCTAACAATAAAATGATAATATTTTTTATAAGATTTTAGATATAAGTAGAGGACTCATGCCCCGGATGTGATGCATATTTTTGTAATTTTATTCCAAGCAAATAATTAATTATGATTTTTTTATTACAACTTTTAAAAATATTAAAACTGTGATGTCCTGACCAATCTTTAACTGGTCAAAACTTCACATGAAATTCAAATTTTATTTCTTTTAATCCTATAGTATGTGAAGCATAGAATGTGACTCCATGTTTTGGATTCAAAAATGTGATACCGGTTGAAAGCTATAGATGTTTTTCAATCAACCTATCAATCAAAGACTTTAGTCATAATTCTGAATAGAAAAATGAATGAATACTACTTATTAAATTCAAAGTAAACCACCATAATTTATATCGGTGGAAAGCAAGAATCTCCTCCTTTAAAACCCTTTTCATTTCATCAATTTTGGGTAAAAAAAATAGTCACCACATACCCCTTCATATTGCCACTTTTTTCCATCATGATCCCCGACATACACAAGAAAAAAAAAATATACAATGTGAAAATGAAAGACCGAGGTTGCATGATATGCCATATAACACAAATTGGAAGGATGGGAAGCCCTTAATTGATAGGCCTAAGAATAAGGAGACTCTTGATCTCTTAAAGAAGAAGGGGGAATACATGGTTAACAATAATCCTTAGTGTCAATTATGCAAACTAGCACATTCTCCTAATCATTGTGTTGTAGCCCAGTCAATACAAGGAGAAGAAATACTAGTGGACAATGAAGAAGAGGATCATACAATATATTTAACCTCTCACACCCTCCATCCAATTGAGCAGGAATATTCATGTTCAGAAGAAGAGGGCTACGCGTATGATGTTAATAACTAGAGGTACAATGTCCATATGGTAGAACAAGTCTTTTTTATTATGATAAAAGTGATGATGAATCATATCCCTGTACACTATCTCAGTCAAATAAATGTATAATAACGAGGCCTATTGAAGAGGAGATAAAAGAATTAACTATTTCTATAGTGGATCAAGAAAAAAGTAACTATAGGCTCAGAAATAGAATAATAAATGTAAAAGGGGGTGTTCCAAGAGGGATATTTGTGAAAGATAAAGGAGCAATGCAAGGAGCACCAAAAAGGAGAAAAAAAAAGCAGCCTGATAAGAATGAGAAAAAACATGTTTAGAAAGAAGAAAGCAAAGAGTTACATAAAGATAAACAAAATCCTATTGACACAAACAAAAGAGAGAAAGAGGGGAACAAAGAAGATTCACTGGGGCAAAAGAAGACAACCAAAATAGAAAATACATCTTTTGACTTCACGTAGGTCCTGTCTCAGGTAAAAATGTTTGTTCCATTATTAGAAATGATGAAGATAAAAGAGTATAGGGATAGTGCTATTCAATTAATATCTAATGGAAATGATAAAAGCACAAAATATGAGAACAAGGGGACCACCAAGATCACTAATAAGTAGGAAAAGGTAAAGGTTCTTGAGGTTTTTCTAGGTGATGCATTGATAAATCCTCTACAAGTTGATCCATTCTTTACTACATTACTCATAAATAATAAGCTGGTAAGGAATTGTACGATAGATTCAGGTGTTGCTATCAACATTATGCCAGTAGGGGTTATGAGACAACTTGGCATGTGGGTAGACACTACTGGTGGAAAATGCTATGCTATGGATAGTAGGCCTGTTCTAGTGATAGGAATTATGAAAGATGTAGAGGTGAAGTTGACTGCTTATCCACAAGCAACTTATAATATTGAAATAACTGTGATTGATACACCTCCTCATTTTGGAACGCTTTTTTCAAGACAATGGATTGCAACAGTTGGAGGAAATGTATAGTTTGACTTGTCCTATGCCACAATACCAATCAATGGTGAAGAGTTTAAGTTATATAGAGAACCAAAAATGAATTAGATTGTGGATTATGTTGCTCAAGAGTAGCTAAATTGCTTTTGTGATGCAGATTTATGGAGTTTTAGGATAGAGCCTTCCCAACCTGAATTAGTGAATACTGATCCAATTGATAAGCATGTTTCTACAAATCAACACTATGTATGGAGGATGTATTTTGATGGAGCATGTAGTCAGATAGGCAATGGAGCAGGGGTAGTATTTATCTCACCTAAAGGTACTACTTTCAAGTATTCATTTTTTTTGATGTTTGAATGTACAAATAATATAGTAGAGTATGAAGCCCTGCTAATTGGTTTGAATATGGTTGTCAAACACAAGATCAAACTACTAACTATTCTTGGAGACTCTGAGTTGGTCATTTCACAAGTCAGGTCAAAATATGTTGCAAAGAAAAAAAGGTTAAAACAATATAGAAATGTTGTGTGGGATACAATTAAATTATTTGATGTTTTTTCCATTGAATGGATAGACAAATCCAAAAACTTGATGGCAGATTTCCTAGCCAATATAGCCCTAAAAAAGAGATGATATCAACCTAGCCGAAGTATCTCAAGTTGAATTCAAAACAAGGCCTGCTATCCTTGATAATATCTATAGTTGGAAAGTTTTCAATGATGACACTGATCTCATAAAGTTTCTCCATTGCATAGACCAGTATGAAGCTCAAGAGATTGACTTTAATGCATTTTTTGAGGAAGTAGATGGAAAACAAACTATATTTGGAAAAGAAGTTTTGTAGCTTAAAACCAACAAACTTCCCAAAGGACTTGTGGCACTAGAAAGGGTATTTGATGGAAATGATCATTCTCTCATGAAGCAAACACTAGTAAAGAGAGAAGATGTTGAGGAAATCAATCTGGGGACTAAATTATCACCAAAAAGAGTTTACATTGAAAAGAAGATAAGTCCAACAATCAGAAAAATGTTGATTGCATTGTTAAGAAAATACAAGCACATTTTCACTTTGTCTTATGAGGATCTTAAAGCATATAGAAAAGATTTGTTCCAATATGAGATTCCATTAAAGCTAGGCACAAAACCATTCAGGAAAAAATAGAGACCGATCAATCCAACTCTAGAGCCTAAAATGCAAGAGGAACTGACAAAACTCAGAGGAGGTATTATCAAGCCCATTAGACATTCAACATGGGTCTCAAACTTGGTTCCAATAAGAAAGAAAAATGGGGATATTAGACTATGTGAAGACTTCAAAAATTTAAATGTTTCCTCCCTTAAAGATAATTACCCTCTCCCAAATATGGAAGTTTTATTGCACATAGTAATAGGATGTGAGTTGTTGTCAATGATGGATGGATTTTCTAGGTATAGTCATATCAAAGTTAAAAAGTCTGAGCAATACAAGAAAACTTTTACTACACCATGGGGGACATATGTTTATGTGAGAATTCCATTCGGCCTCACAAATGTAGGGGAAACTTTCAAAAGGGCCATGGATGTGGCATTTACAAATTTAATCAATACTATAATGGTAGTGTATCAGAATGACCTCACTGCTTATTCCAAAAGGGTAGAGGACCATGTAGAACACTTGGAGAAAATATTTATCAGGGCTTTGGAATATGGTATTAGTCTCAATCTTAAGAAATGCCACTTTTTTGTCACAGAGGGTAAGCTTTTGGGGCATATTGTATCAAAAGAAGGAATTAGAATAGACCTTGAAAGAGTAGAAGCCATAGACAAAATCCCCATTCCCAAAACTGTCAAAGCCATTCAATCATTTTTTGGACAAATTAACTTTGTTAGGAGATTTGTGTCAAATTTTGCTGAAATTATTAAACCTATATCCAAAATGCTGAAGAAGGGAGATAAAATAGATTGGATTGCAAAAGCCCTGGGAGCTTTTATATCCATCAAGAAATCCATCAAAGAAGCCCCTATTCTAAAATCTCTTGATTTTACAAAACCTTTTCAAATATTTTCATTTGCCTCATTCCACACCATAGCAGATATTATGTTACAAAAGAATGATGAAGGGTATGAGCAACCTATATCCTTCTTTAGTAAATCACTACAGGGGTCATAATTAAATTATGATATTATGGAGAAACAAGCTTATGCATTGGTCAAATCAACAAAAACTTTCAGACCATACTTAGTTCGAGCCAAAGTATTGCATATGTACCACATGCAACTATGAAAGATATCTTGGTACAAACATAGGTGAAAGGGAGGAGATGTAGATGGATCAATAAGATCCAAGAATTTAATGTGGAAATTCAAATTACCAGGTTAGTAAGGGGATAGAGTCTAGCTAAACTAATGGTAGAAGCAAACATTGAAGCTGACCAAATCTGTAATGTGGAAAATGAGGATGGTACAATTGCAAGCATTGAACATACTCCTTGGTACACAAACATAGTGTATTATCTCAGACACATGAAGTGCCTTGAATGATTCAATGATAATCAGAGGAGAACTCTAAAGTTGCAGGCATCCAAGTACGTACTCATAGAAGGGGATCTGTTTTGGAAAAATAGGGATGGAGTGCTATTATTGTGTCTAGATGAATCAGAAGCAGAACATGTCTTGAGGGAGATGCATGAAGGAGTGTGTGGAGGTCATTATTCTACCAAAACAACTACACATAAGATTCTTAGGGCAGGCTATTACTGGCCTAAGGTTTTCAATGACTCTTTTGCATATGTAAAGAGGTGTGAAGCTTGTCAAAAATTCTCAAGAAAGATGAAATATCAAGGAGCCCTACCATTTAGACCTTTACAAGTAGAAGCCCCTTTCCATCAATGGAAAATTGATTTTATTGGGGAAATACAGGAAAATTCAAGTGGAGAACATAAATGGATATTAGTGGCAACTAATTATTTCACTAAATGGGTGGAGACAATCCCAACTAAAAAAGCAACAGGAAAGGTGGTAATTAATTTTCTGATGGAGAATATCATAAATAGATTTGGCACACCAGTAAGGTTGATAAAAAACAATGGGATGTGTTTTAGGTCTGATGAATTCAAAAATTTCTACAACACATATGACATTATTGTTTCTTATGCCGCCTCTTACCACCCACAAGCAAATAGTCAGGTAGAATCCAATAATAAAAGTCTTTTGAAAATCATAAGAAGGATGTTAGATGGGAACAAGAAGGCATGGGACTCAAAGTTGAGAATGGTTGTGTGGGCGGATAGGATTACTGTAAAGAAGGTGATTGGAAAGTCTCCTTTTGAACTGGTGTATGAAACACAAGCTAGGATGCCATTGCAAAACCTTTTACTAGTCTACAATTTCATCCTTGAGGAAAACTTAGATATTCTAGAACCAATGGAGGAAAGGATCGAGCAGCTTGTAGAACTTGATGAAATAAGGAGAATGGCCCAAAAGAAAAATATAAAGTTGCAATCACAAATGAAATATCTTTTTGATAAGAAGGCCAAAGATAGAAAATTTGAGGTGAATGATTTCGTACTAATGTGGAATGCTAGATGCCAAGAATAGGGAAAGTATGCAAATTTTGAAGTCTTGTGGTTAGGTCCCTTTGTTGTCATTGGAAAAGGAGGTGAGGACTCTTATTATTTGCAAAACATGTCCGAAGAAGAGCAAGAACTACCAGTGCATGGACAGTTTCTAAAAAATTTATTTTCATAAAATCACTAATTCCATGCACAGTAATATAAAGAGGGATAAGTGTTGCCAGTGCATGGAAAAATCTTTAAAAACTCTCAAAAATAGTACTATTCATTACATGCACAGTAGTTTAGGAAATAAAAAGGGACTAGGAATCGATAGTACATGGACAATCCTAGAACTCCCTCAATAAAAACAAAGTTTCTTTCCATGTATAGTAGTATAGGATCATTTCCAATTCCATCATTTTCACCTCCGTATCCATCTTCATTCCATCCTCACCATAGTTCCATTTTTTTCATCCTCTAAAAACCATATGAAGGAGACACCTGGTCTGCACCCAAAGATATCTAGATTCTTGCAATGATTGGTAAATCATTCATCCCCAACTGGAGCCACTGTTAAAACCAAAATTTTCATAAAAATTCTAAGTGTTTTATCTATTAAAATCCAAAATTCCCACTCTTATTCTCATAGCAAATCACATTATCACATTATCACCATTCACAAGGTCATTTTTACCATTTACTGCGTTACCACTATCACATTAGCCACCCCTCATAACACCCATACTATACCTCTCTATCGTATGTCATCCCCAAATAGCTCACAGTAGGATGGTGACAACAACCACTATCATATACCACACCCTTCACACTATACCGCTATACCTCAGGGGGTCAAGACATAGCCCACGGTAGAGCGATACATTGAATAAAGGTACTAATTACACACTGCAGTACTATAGGGGAGAAAAAAGTGACATGAGGTAGTGCGGTAACCAAGTCGTTGGGTCCTTTAAAACACACCAATCACATTAGTCAACATCAAAATATAAAATTGAGCTTGATACAAAGATTTGAAATGTGCAAATTTATGATGAGGTAAATGCATCTTGGTGTTGAAATAAACTAAACAAGTTGGAGATTTTTCATTCATAACAACTAAAACCAAGCTGCGACGAGATCAAATTGTGGGAGTGAAGAGAATTATTCAAAGTGAGTTCTATTCTCGAAAGTAAGCTTTTGGTTAATCATTTTATGTGAATTTCATAAAATGGAACCAAATAAGACTAAAGTAGGAGTTAAAAGGGATGAAACCAAAACTAGTAAAACCTCCTTGCAATCCCCATTGCTTTCCTTGTTGCCTAGTTCAATAGACAAAGGACCTAAAAAGGTTTTTAGAGACTTAGCTCAAGGTTATAAAGACCCTATTAAACCTCGCTAAGTTGGAACCCACGGTACCTTCTATTAGAATAGGAATGACAAGGTTCACATCAATCCCATGCACCCTAGATTTGGCTAAATTGATTGTCCCTAATGTTTTCATTGACATTGATCTAATTAAATCCCTTTCCCACAACTATCATGCCCAAATCAAAAAAATTAGGCTTCCAAATGGTGTGTGCTTAGTTGATGTCACAAGAGATGCCATTATAAAATGTTTCAACCTAAATAAACAAGTTGCAACAGAGGTGAATTTAGTGAAACTAGAGTAAGAGTATAAGAGGTTGAGAAGAGCATATTGAAGTGATGAGCTTCCCCTACACATGAAGAGGGGTGATGATAACAAAAAAATCCCCATCCCTTCCTCTAAAATGGAACCTTTCCAAGTCTTAGAATTTTAAGTTTATTTCAAGAATACTTATCATGTATTGTGTCAAGTCTTAGGGATAGATGCAAAAGAACATATTCCAATAGGATTAATGAGAATGGACATGATAATTCAACATTCTAAGTCAAATTTAGAGTTTAATTTTTCATCCATAATTGAGGAACAAATACATGAGGGCTTGCTACAAGTTAGGGAAGCTAAGCCCCCTATTACTTTTAGGAAATATTCTTCGTTATGTCACTTAATCATGTATCAGAATGAAATGAAGTGGACTGAAAGAATGAAAATGTGTACACAAGAAAGTGGAGTAAGACTCCCTATGCATAATTGGTGTTACATCTGGGATAGCAGATGTACAAAGTCTGATTTCATAGTATTTCGAGATGATTTTGATGTTAGACTGATTGCTGCCTTTGGTTACCCAACACCAAGATTTCCGGAATCATTGATGAAAATAATGAGGCCTGTAAAATATATGTCAGGCCAGAGCTTTATCCATAACTATGCCAACTAGTTTTTTATGCCTCAACTTACAATTATTAGAGTATATGGATGCAACCAAGCACCACATATTTTTCCTAAGTTTGCACATACAAGGGTATGTTTTTTGGAGTTTATGTGGAAAATGCTTTGGATGGAGTATGATTTGATGAGAAACCAAAGGAAAGGCACTTTTTTGCTTGACTTGACTATATTCAAAGAATTGGCCATTAGGTCTGATATGCTAGAGGAACTGTAGAGGTTTATGAAGGTTAACTATCCCCTCAAATTTGGAAGAGAAAGAGTATGTGATCCAAAGGGTCATATCAACATAATCAAAAGAACCTTGTTGACAAAGAGGGCCATCTCACATGAGTTTGACCTTGAGGAGGATGTTATAAGAAATCTAGTGTATTTTGTTGATGTAATGCAAAACAAAAAAAGGTGGATAATGATGATGAAGTGGGAGAATTAGAAGAAGGAGAAGGATAGAAGTTTCAAAGGTTTTTTTGTAAATGAACCCAACCTTCTAAAAAGGATGCATATGATCCTTAATAAATTTGATTAATTGTACAAAATGGCCCAAGGTGAGGGGTTGATCCCACTTCCCACACCCCACCAACCATAGAAATATTTGGTATGTTAGTTTAAAGTACATAAATGTCAATAAGAAAATAGAATAAATTAATTAGTAGATGATTATATTTGTTTTCTATGAAGTATACAATTTATGAAGATGAATAATAGGCTCTAGGAAAATTCACCACCAACAATTCAGGAAAATTCACTGTCAATAATTCACCACTGGAAAATTTTCATCGCATACACAATTAGAAAGCTTGATTTATGATAATAAAAATGAAATTTTATTGAATATATTTTATTTCATTGTAGTAAACCAATTATAAAGCCTTATTAGTCATCTCTATTATTGTACTATTAAAAAATATGCCGTGAAAATTATTCTTTAGCAAAAAAAATCTCAAGGTCTTGGAAAAATATATTAAAAAATGTTAATGCGATGAATTATCCACAACGGTGAATTGTTGGTGGTGAATTTTCCATGAGGAA
The DNA here is from genome assembly GCA_007258455.2 of Sequoia sempervirens. NCBI lineage: Eukaryota > Viridiplantae > Streptophyta > Pinopsida > Cupressales > Cupressaceae > Sequoia > Sequoia sempervirens. The sequence goes on along the minus strand of VDFB02242514.1, from coordinate 6,931 downwards.
TAAGTTTAGGATCAAGGATATATCATCATATAAAGAGCTTATTCTATATATTGTATGAATGCAAGCAGTGGCATAATATTGCTACCATTGTTTATAAGGTTTCTAAGCCAATGCTTCTAAATTATATTAAAATTTTACAATATAAATACTTGGTATCTTAGTTTAAAGTAGATAAATGTCAATAAGGAAATAAAATAAATTAATTAGTTAATCATTTTATTTGTTTTTCATAAAGTATACAATTTATCAAGATGAATAATGTGTTGTGTACTTAATAATTAAAAACTAATGTGAATTTTAAAAAATAGTAGTAATCAAAGATAGTTATTACACTAACTTAATATCCTACTTAGTTCCTTTAGATTCAATTTTTCTTACAAACAACTATATTATATACATATCATTGTTTCTATATGGTAAATTATAACATTTTGAAGAACTATATATCTAAAGTAGAATTCATCCTTTAGATAATTAGAAGTGGAGGGATTTACTCCATTAAAGTGACCAAAGAGTCAAACCTAATCAAATTGTACCTTTAGAAGATTTAAACATTGATGGATAGTATAATCAAAGAACATGCCATTACACTCACAAATTAGACTATAATACCTCAAATAATTGTTTGAATTTACAATTTACAAAAGAGTAAAGAAAATAAAAACCCATAATATTGAATTTATAGGCTTTTCCACAGGTTTTCAAGGAAAAGGAAACTATAAAGATTGAGTTTCTCTAAATTTTTAAAACTTAGAAGGGTTTATTAGTAGTATATATTTGTTGATTTTATTAAAATGATGTTATTTGTATAAATAAATGTTGCTCTTTCAAATAATTTTTAAACATTTTTCCACTTAAATGGTTATTGGTGAGAATGTTTTGTTTACAAAAGCTTATTGAGTATTTGTTCTTGTCATGTAGAAAGAGTTGACATAAAACTTGACACAAGATTGGGGTCCAAATAAATTTACTTTAATGGATGCATACCTCTTTTTGGTGTTGATGGTGAACTCCACATTTCCTAGAAATCATCTCCAACAAATATTCCAATCACATGGATACAAAAAATTAATGATTATGCTATGCAACCTTGAGAAATTGATTTGATCTAGAAAATGATGATAAATTATATATTAATATAAATAATCTTGATTAATAAAAATAATGAAAGATTAAGCATTATGAAAATGGGAAAAAAAACCCTAGATAAGGATAAAGCTAGATTATGACATACTTTGATTGTGAAATGAAAATACCTTTATTTTTTTGATTGATTTATAGCCCAAGGAAGAAATTCATCTCTCAAAAAATTGAAATTTCAAATTCTTTCAACATCTCTTTTGCAAAATTCTTACACGTAGCTTCATCTCCTCCAAAATAATCTCATCAACATACACAACCAACCAGCCCAACAGAGCTTAATGGGCGGAGTAGAGCCATGCAGGCAGTTTGAAATCTACAGAGGCAGGCGAGGAGGAATTTGAATCGGAGGATGATGATGGCGGGGGGAAGCATCTGTTGGGAACCATCAGCTATGGGGGAAGGCCTGTGCGATGGTTTGTGCTCCTTTGGATTGTTGTGCGGGAGTCATCTATTTCAGAGCCGAGAAGGGAAAGTGGCGGATCTGGTGGGTGCAGTGTTGAGAGGGCCTTGGAAGAGGTTGGGGGTTTCTCTGTGGTAGAAGATGCAGCAGTTGACGGGGTCTTTGGTTGCCCTATGCTAGGTTTTGGCTTCTCCCTAGGCATTACTGCTTTTGATGCTGTTGTGGTTAACGCTGAGTGTTGGAGGGCTAGTCTGTGGCCCTTTGTGTTTTCTCGGCAGCGCTTGTCCCTTCGCTTTGTTGTTCCCCGGCAGGAGTGTGTGGTAGCTCTGTCCTTTTGGGGTTTCTAGGCTGGTACAGCTGAAGCTTATTTGGCTTTTTCTCAAGCAGTAGTAGGATGGCTTGGGAGCTTTATTTGTTGGCATTTTCTTTCTTCACCTCTAAGTTGTCTGCTATGGCCGGTGGTGTTCTTTGGTTTGGGGGCTATCTTTTGGGGGTTTTTTCGGCACAAAAAAGTTTGTGGCCCTTTGTGTTTTCTGGTGCAGTGCGTTTTCCCCTTTTGCTTTGTTGTTCCCTACAGGGAGTGTGCGGTTGCTCGAGTGTCCTTGGGGTTTTGGGGCTGAAGAAGAGGCTTATTTATGGTTATGCTCGATGTAGTAGGATGGCTTGGGGGCTTTATTTGTTGGCCTTTTCTTCTTCTCTCTTCCTCTGGGTTGTTCATTCTGTTTGTGTGTTCTTTGTTTGGGGGCTATCTTTTGGGAGTTTTGTCGGCACAGTTGTGGTTTTCAAATGGCAGATGGACTTTAATGCCTATTATCTTGGTTTAGAGCCTATTTTGGGTGGTTGGCCCATAAGATGGAGTGGTTGTGTTGCTCTAATGAGGTTGTTCTCTTCCATGTGCTCTGTTGGGTTTGGTGTGGGCCTGCCCTGGTGTTATCAAGGGTTTTTCTTGTTGAGAGCAGAGATATTTTTGAAGACCTAGATGTTGTTGTTGTTGCTTGCTAAGGTCCTCCTTCTCACTGCAGCCTCTTCCTTCTCTCTGAATACTAGGTCTTCTTTTGAGGTGAAGGCCTCTCCTTTGGAGGTGGAGTCATCTCCCTCTTGGGTTGAGGTGTATTTTGTGGTTGAAGGTCTCTTCCATATTTTCCCATTGAGGGGGATCCCATTTCTATTGAGGTGGAATGTTGGTGTGCTGGGATGTTGTGGCTATGGTGGGTTGGACGAGCTTGGTCTTGTCTCCTATAGAGGTGGAGTGAGCAATTGATTTCTATGGAACATGCTTGGAGCCTCGAGCTCTCGTGATGATCTCTCCTATAGAGGTGGAGAGGGTATGTTGCTGGGAAAGATTTTGTCTACCTTTGGGGCTCTGCTTCTACAAACCTATAACTTAGTTGTTTCTGCTAGTGGTATGGAGAGACTAATCTTCCTGAGCGACTGGTATGCTATCACCTAGTTGTTGTAGGATTTTCTCTTAGGTTTAAGGTCCCTTCCAAAACTTGGTTTTATTGGGTTGTTGGTTCCGTCAAAACCAATGGGTTCAAGATCCATGTAGTATCTTGGTTCTGTGTTGGACAATTGATTTCGGTTGTTGATTTGTCTTTGTTTCACTGCTGGGCTTTATTGTATTCTCTTTAGGCAGCTTGTCCACCCTTGTTTAGGTTTTGGGTCCCTTCAAAACCTAATGGTTTCAGGTCCATTCAAAACTTTTTTCCTCTTATCAAAAAACATATAGAACCATAATCACGCTGATCTTTTTCAACTTTGAAGTAGAGATAGCTATAGATATGGCACCTTTATTGAATCCTTGCTATAATAAGTACCTCTCCAACATTACATACCAAGCTATGGGATCTTGCTTCAATCCATATAATGCCTTCTTCAATCTATAGACCATATTCACTTTATTTGATAACTAAAATCCCTCTAGTTGTTCCATGTATACTTCTTTCAATTCACCATTCAAGAAAGGAGATTTCACATCCATTTGATAATTTTTAAAATAATTATATGCTACAAAAGCCAAAAACATCTCGGTAGCTTCCATTCTTGCCACTGGAACCAATGTCCCCTGAAAGTGTATTCCTTCTACTTGTGAGTAACCTTTACATACAACCCTTGCCTTGTCCCATACCACTTCTCCACCCGCATTTAATTTGTTCCTGAATACCCACTTAGTTCCAATCACATTCTTGTTTGTTGGTCTTGGGAGAATTTCCCAAGTCTGATTCTTCTCAATTTGCATTAATTCTTCTTCCATATCCTTGATCCAATACTCATCCTTGCATGCTTCAATCACTCTTTTGGGTTCAAATTCAAAAAGTAAACAGAGATTTACCTATTCTTTAGCATCTTTCCTTCTTGTTAATACACCTTTGCTCTTATCACCAATGATTTGTTCTTCAGAATGATTCTTTTGCACATACTTAGGAGTTTTAGGAATCCTTTTTGGAGCTTCTTTATCTTCAATCTGCACTTCTTTTTTCTTAGTTGTTTTTCTTTTGTACAAGTAGACTAATCTTATTCGTATCCATCTATCATCATGAAATTATTTTTTTGGTCCTCATCAATCTTGACACTTGCACTCTCAACAATAATTCCTAGCCTCTTGTTGTAGCACCGGTAAGATTTTCTTTTAGTAGAATATCCAAGAAAGATACCTTCATCAGACCTTGCATCAAACTTTCCTAATATTTCTTCATCTCTTCTGATATAGTATTTTCTTTCAAAGACTATGAAGTATTTCATAGTAGGAATCCTTCCATACCATAGCTCATAAGGAGTCTTTGTGTTTTTTTTCTCTAGCTTGCACTCTATTAAGTATATAAATAGTAGTATGAATTGCTTCTCTCCAATAGACTTCCAATAGATTTGTTCTTTCATCATTGTTCTTGCAGCTTCTTGAATAGTCCTATTCTTTCTTTCAAGAACTCCCTTCAGCTGAGGAGTCCTAGGGTAGATTTAAGTGTCTCTTTATTCCATGATTCTCACAAAGATATTGAAATCATTGTAGGTGAAATCTCCACCTCTATCAAATCTCAAAAAAATGATTTTCATATCCATTTTATTCTCAACCATAACTTTGAATGCTTTAAATTTATCTAGGGATTTTGATTTTTCTTTGAGAAAAGTAACTCATGTCATTCTAGAATAGCCATCAATCAATAGCACAAAATACATGTCACCTTGAAGACTTCTTACTCTTGTAGGACCACAAAGATCTATATGCACCAATTCCAACAGTCCTGTAGAAGATTTTTCTTTGACTTTAAAAGTTCTTCTTGCTTGCTTTCCAACTTGAAATTCCTTACAAGAAGTATTGATAGGCTTTGTATCTTTGGAAGATCTCTCACAACTTGAACTAAACTTATTCTCACTAGGCTATCAAAATTGATGTGACACATTCTTCTATGCCATAGACAACTCTCATTAATCTGAGTCATGAAATAATAACCATAAGCACCTTTGAGCTTATAGACATTTCCATTTATCCTTCTAGCATCAATCATCATTTCAAAGCATTTTCTGATTCCAAAACCATCATCCTAAAACAAAAGATTTTATCCCTTGCTACACATTTTTATAACACTCAAAAGGTTATGTCTTAAACCCTTAACATAAAGAACATCATCAGTGTTATTCTTGCCATCAAAACTAATTGAACCTTTTCCACATATAATAACAGATGTATCATCATAAAACCTAACTATCCCTCCTTCATATTTTTCAAGTTTAATAAACTTACTCTTGTCACCAATCATATGATTAGAGCATCCACTGTTAATGATCGAATAGTTCTTCTCCTGTCTAGCATGAAAAGTAGACACCAAAGTGACTTCAATTTTAGTACTTGCTTCTAGAGTTGTTTCCTTCACACATCTCTTAGAGTTCATAGAATTAGTTTCATCTTTTAAAGCTATGAACAAGCATTCACTATCCTTGTCATCTCTAGAATTTGATTGATCATCAAATATACTTTCATATTCTCTAACATAATAACTTTTCTTAATCATCTTACCAAGTTGTTCTCCCTATGTTTGTTACTCAAAGCTTCATTTGGACATCTAGAAGCATAATGACCTATCTTTCCACAACTAAAAAATTTGAAAGAAAACTTATTGCTATACTTCCTAGTACCCTTTATTATTCTTCTCACAAATTTAGCTTCCACATCATCAAGATCCTCCTTATTTGATTCCACAGTCTTCTCTAATTTTCCAGTCTTCAAATAAGTCTCAACTTTTGCACTAGTTGTAGAAAATTCTCTTATTTCAAAATAAATTAAAGAACCATACAACTAATCTTTGTTATATTGATTCAAATTTTGTAATTCTTCAATAGTAGAAAAATTATAGATATAATCTTTAGGAATATTTCTAAGTACCTTCTTTACCACTTCTTTTTCTTTTAGTTCTCCACCAAGACCTCTGATACCTTTGAAAACTTCATCCACCTTCTGCAAGTAGCTTGTGATATTTTCATCCTTAGACATTCACAGGATCTCAAATATGATCTTCAAATTTTGCATCTTAGCTTGCTTAATCTTATCATCTCCTTCATAAATTCTTTCTAACTTTACCCAAATTTATCTAGTAGTTTCCAAATTCATGACTTTCACCAGTTCAAACTTAGCAAGACTACTTAAGAGAGCATACCTTTCTTTACCATTATTTTCAGAGGCCTTGATCTCATCATCAGTGCTTGTACCATTTTCAAGAATAGTATATCCTCTCTCAATAGACCTCCAGATCTCAAATCTAAGAGAAAACAAAAAAAAATCCATCTTTCTCTTCCATAATGTATAATCTGATCCATCAAATAAACATACATCTTTCTTGTGCACCATCCTAGATATACCTCAAGCGGTTAGGTTTTCTTCCGAGGAACCTTCCTTTGATACCAACTGTTGAATGCATGGAAAATAAGAGGGGGGTTGAATCAGTTGTACCTGAAAAATTAAAAACCCTCAAAAAAATTCAAATCCACATTAATCCAATTAACCATTAATATATTAAAGTGATTTTTCATGAAAGAAAATAATAGAAACATAACCAAATCAACACCATACACAAAGAAACACCAAATTTACATGGAAATTCAAGATGGGAAATACCATGGTGAGAATTAATTCATAATATAAATTAATTTCAACATCAAATACAATATGGCTCACTACCCAAAAGAAAAAGAGGCTCACTTCTATAATAGAAGAGAAGATAGAGAAGAACATTATAATGAAATCTCATCTAAAAGCAACAGAAAAGTCCACCACAACATCACCAACACCTTCACAGTCTTTTTAAATAATTATAAAATCCTTATGCTCACTGCATTCAGTAATCTAACACACGAAATCTCACACTGCACTTCTCAAATTTGCACTGTACAACTCTA
>VDFB02242512.1:0-15283 GCA_007258455.2 Sequoia sempervirens | reverse complement strand
ATCATATTCCAACAGTAAGTCCCCCATGGACAAGTGAAGGTCGTTTTGTTTTGGTCTTCTTTATCAATCATTATCTGGTTGTATCCCTAGAAATCATCCATCAAGGAAAGCATTATGTGTCCCACCGTCATGTTTACGATCATGTCAATGTTGGGAAATGGGAAATCATCTTTTGGACATGCTTTGTTTAAGTACCTAAAATCTATGCAGATTTTGATGCCCCCATCGGGTTTTGAGATGGGAACTAGGTTTGACACCCATTTTGGATAGTCTATTGGTCGAATGAATCATGCATCCAATAGCTTCTTTACTTCCATTTTGACTAGAAGGATGATTTGAGGGTGCATTTTCTTGAGCTTTTTCCTAACGGGCTTTGCTTCAGGATATACTACTAGGTGATGAACTACAATTTCTGGATCAAGCCCTGGCATTTCTACATAGCTCCATGCAAAGTTAACTTGTCTTTCTCTCAAGAAGGTTGCTAAGAGCTCTTGTTCTTCTGACAGTAATGACTCTGCATAGAATGTGATGTGTGGGGTCTCCTCTGTTCCTAGATTAACTAGATTGAACTTTTCTGCTAGGACCGCTGATTTTTCCTGATTGAGAGCTCTGAAAAGAAGATTGAATCCCTCATCCTCAAGCGTCTTGGAGAGGTTTTCACCATTGGATGTGTCCTTTCTATTTACTTTTTTCATGTCGGAGAGTGCCACAGTGTGGTTTTCACTCAAGGACTTAGATATTATTCTTAATTTTTCACTTTTGCGACTGAGGGATTCAATCGTTTCCCCATAGTATGCATGTGTATCTAGCTCAATGATGAATCCTAATTTGTGATCCCCACATGGAATGTTATCCTTTAGTCCCATGAATTTTGAGAGCACCTCATCATTTTTGAACGTGTCAAGAATTGGTGGTCCTCGTTGATCATAATCAATGAGTTGGGGATAAACTAGGCGGATTTCATGATTTTGATGGTCTGACTCAAAGGATAAGGTGCTAATCATGAGAAGGTTGGTATCCTCGAAGAGCCTAGGTAGGTTGGTTATGGGATCCTCGTCATCACTACTACTACAGACGTCAGTTATGTCAAATGTGAAGTTGTCTATGACTCGACCTGTAGATGTGGGTAAGCGAAGTTCGACTGCAGATTGTTGAGGAGGATTATTGACCTTTCTAACTGGAGGACTTTAGCCACATATGATTATACTCGGAGGGGTACATCCAATGCCAAGATTTCTCATTCGCATCTCTGGAATGATAGGTATTATAAGCCCATTGTCATTTTTCCCAAGTCTTTGGTTTCTATCATAGCCCATTGCGAGCATCATTTGCAAACCTTTGCTTATGTCATCCATTGGTAGATTGGTTGTTGGTCTATTATCTTGGTATAGGAGATGATATGGGTCCTCCTCTATGACTTCTCGGTTGATATCTCCCCAACTTCTAAAGTTGGGATATTCTTCAAGGGATGTTTGAGATGTGGAGGCTTCATTTGATTGCGAACACCCTCATGATCTTGGAGATTGTGGTAACTCTCCTACCAAAAAAACATTTTTGGGAATCATGAAGTTTTCACAACCATTATCCTAGATGATTACTTTGATATTAGAGATGGTCGGAATGGTGGGAGTGGTGGGTGTCTCTGTCGCAGAACTGGAAGCGAGAGTGGTTGGATCGATGTATGGTGTTGATGGGCCTTCATCATTTTTAGGCACTTGAGGGATTTTGTAGTATTTTTCCTCAAGGTTCTTGTAGTAGGAGAATGCTTCAGGATCTCCATGGATGGTGAACTCTTTTCCTTCATATGTGAATTTGACACATTAATGGAAATTTGATGTTACTGCTTGCATTGCATGGATCCATGGATGTCCTAGGAGAATGTTATAAGGCAAGTCAAGGTCCAGGACCTGACAGGTGGTTTCCAAGATAGCTAGCCCTACTTGAATAGGGATTCTAATTGTTCCTTGGGACACTCTTTCCTAATCATCATATGCTCTAATTGTAATACCTTTTCCTTTGTCGATGGAATCCTTTGAGATTTTTAACTTCTTAATGAGCTTGAGGGAACAAATATTCAATCTTGCACCTCCATACACCAAGACTTGTTTGACTTTACTTTTCTACACTAGGATCGCTAAATGGAGTGCACAGTTATGAGATGGTTGAGTGGGAAAATCTTGATCGAAGAACGTAAGGAGGTTTGGAGTGATGATGTTGTCGACCATAGCTTGGAATTGTTCCGCATCAAGATCTGCAGGGACGGTGGATGAAGCCAATGCTTCCTCAAGGATTTTCTTGTGGGAAAATGAGATTTTTAATAACTCCATGATTGCTATTTGTGTTGGTGTTCTTTTTAGTTGATCAAGGATATTGTAACCATTGGGAACAGATCTTGAATTGGACATGAAAGTTTTGTTTGGTTGGAATGATCCTGTGATAGTAACTTTTTTGCCTCTTATCATGACTCCACAATCGGCTTGAGCTCCTTTGATAGTGATTACTACACATTGTTCATCTAGGGAGGTGATAGTTTCATACACATAATTTGCATTTTTTAAGGTGCCTTTCCCCTTATCAGTGTTATTGTTCCCTTTATTGTTATGGTTAGGCATCGGATTCATGTATATTTTGAGGTTCTGGTTTCCTATTGGTTATTCCACATTTATGATTCTTTGATCAATGAGGTCTTGACTATGCTATTTAACCTCATGCAATTGTTAGTGGTGTGCCCTTTGATTTTTTGGAAATCAAAAAGTTGATTTTCGTTGTACCAAGGAGGTTTAACATATGGTTCTTAGTAGTTCTCATAGGTGGGAATCTTGATGAGGTTTTCGTTTAGTAATTTCTTCATGATGACTTCGAGTGGTTCCCCGAGAGCAGTGTATTTCCATTTGGTGAAGTTCTTGTTTCGTTGGGGAGGTCCTCTTTGGTCATTGACGTTATTGATTGCTTGGGTGTTTGGTTGTTGTGTTGTTGTGTTTGTTTGATGATGGTTTTGGATTTGTTGTTGTGGTGCGGGTGTTTTTGTCGAGGGGCACTGATGACAACTTTGGCATTGACGACACCATCATTGGTAGCATTTTTGTTTCTTGCCCATGTGCGAGGTTTGTCATTGTAATTGGTATGGAACATTCTATTGTTCAGATATGCAATTGATCCTCCAGGTTGTGTCATAAGGGCTCGTTCGATGTTGAGCGCCTTGGAAATCAACTAGTCATATGTGGTGATCCCTTGAACTTTGAGATGAAATGCCAAGAGGTTGTTAAGGTTGGATATGATAGTGTACACTTTTATTTCCTTGGGCATGACCCATTTTCTCTGATTGGCCTTGGATCGCCATCATTGTAGGAATGAAGTGAATGATTCATTCTTACCTTGTTTCAAAGCTGATAGTTTCTCAAGACTAACATCCATGGCGATATTGCATGCATATAGTTTGATGAATGCATCTATGATTTCTTGGAATGTCTTGATGATGCAGTAGGTGAGAGAACCATTCCGATGTGGTGTGGCTTATCCAAACTCCTAGGGAATAGCTGTAATTTATAGGTATCATCATAGGCTTAATTCCATGTAATGAACCTGAATTCTCACATGATCTCTTCGTGGTTTCCACGAACTTCATGATACTTATCGAATTTGGGAATCTCTCTGTGAGGGGTCTCATCACAAAAAAGGAAGGCTATTGTGTTTGGATTCTACATCGAACAAAGGACTCCAAGTTCTTTTAAATTATTATTTTTTTTAGATTTAATATTCTGTGAACATAATCTTGTCTGCCATGTTTGAAAATTAATTTCTCTATGTTTTTGATAAAGGTTAAAATGGGTTTTACAGGGACCCAAAACCACAAAGTTTACAACATAAAAGAAAGAGAAAAAAAGTCCAACAAACACAACCATATGCACAAAAGGAAAAAACAAAAACAAGCAGCAACCACCCGCAAAAGACTAGGAAGGTTAGACAAAAAAAGTTAGTAGAATGACCAACAAAAAGACCATCCATGATTAACCCAGAGTCTTCAGGATAGACTATGTCTGAACCTCCAAGATCTACATATCTTGAACACCCTTTTTGAAGGTTTGAATCATTTGTGGAGTGGGAAGAACCTTCCTCTTCAAATTGGCCCTCATTATTTTAGAAATTCCAGTATCCTCCTGGTTTCTTTTATTGATTTCCTCCAGATCAAACACCAAAGTCCCCTATTGACCTTTGTCCAATTTCTTAGTCATGACATTGATGATGATGGCATTGTGTCTGGCCATATGATTGTTTTGCTCAGAAATAATTTTGATAGTATTTTTCATTTTCTCCAACTCAATTTCAATATTTATGTCCTTGCTAGCTTGGTACTGGGTATCTTTGGTAACATCATAATCTCTTCATTCCACCTCTTTCTTATCAAGCACCGCAACCTTAGCTCCCAAATCTTCCAGTTTACTTTGAAGGGCCCAATTTTTTATCTTTAGCTCATTTATTTCATGAAAAGTCCATTTCGAAAGTTTGAGATGGATATTAGCATTATTCCTAGATAAATCCAATACATCCACAGAAGGATCCCTATCAATGTTGAAACAAGTATTAGTTGGGTTAGTAGTAATCGGGGAACCACTTCTAGCATTTTTATCCAATGACGGTTTAGCAAAGGGCTCAGTGTTGTTGGCACCAAATTCCTCAGAGTTAGGAGAGTCTTCAGAGTAGGAGACTATAGAAAGAGGTTTTCTGTGATGGAAAATTTGTGCTGTTAAACCTTTGAATTTTTCTATTGAAAACTATAGTTAAGTCTTCTATAGTTCATCAATAAAACTTAGTGGTGGAAATAATTTTTTGGAAAAGAAAATCGATTTGTTATGGAAATTAGAATTGTATACCCTATTTATTTATTTTGTGCTTGGTGAAAAGATACTAGACTGTTGATTACATTTTTTTATTTTCAAGAAAATATATGTGTGTATAAATATATACATAATCATATATGATACTTTGTTTTATTTTAAAATTATTTGTACATTCCAAGATTTTGTGTTCTAGTTATTGAGGGAAAATAAAATATACTTATATTTTAGGTTCTGTGTTTTTCTTGAAAAACGAAATTATAATATAAATTTTATTTTTAAAAAACCAACATGGTGTGCTAGGGTTGTTTTTCTTTTCAGTTGAGATGAATGAAATATTTATTAAAAAAAAAATGTGTTTTGAATTTTCATATTTTTTGTTTGAAACCATTTTTTTTAAATAAAAATAAAATAAAATAGGAAACAAAAACAAAAAAAAATATATTATATGGGGAAGGGTCGGGATGGCCATACCACCCCCTGACCCCTTGGTACCATATAATGTGAAGTACCATAGGGTGCTGTGTACTAACAGCCAAGGATGCACACAACAATCGAGGCTATCGACGCTACCATGGGGTCAAGCAAATTTCTTACCTGAGGTACTTAGTACTCCTCAAGATGGGTAGTGGGTTTAATTCTTTTATTTTTTAAAGGTTTTTTATATATATTTATATGTAGATATATATATTAATATATATGTATATATTTATAAATATATAGGTGTATATATTAATATATGTGTGTGTATATATATATATATATATATATATAAATAAATATATGTATATATGTATATACACATAAAAATGTATATGCATGTATATGTATAAATATAAAAATAAAGATGGAGATATATATATTGTGATTATGTATTAAGGAGATAATTTTACAAGTTGCAATGTTATAATGTAATCGAGGAAATTATAGCTAAATTATGTATTTCAAATGGAGTTTTCTTGAGTAATTGATTTAATTATTTGATGAAATTATTGTGTATTGGAAATGTTTTAAATGGCGTTGTTTTATGTAATTGTTTTCTCTCAAGATTATTGTGAATTTATTGTGGGTTTCTTTTGTTCGGGGTTATGTCTTGCGGGAAAACCCTAGAGTTAGTTTCTTATCCCAAGCTATAGGGAACTTTGAAACTGACTGATATCCAGACAGAACAGGATGGATGAATGTTCCATTTGTTGGTTCAAGATTCTGTTGGTACAATTCCTTGGTGTTATTTTATTTTTTGGGTGTCTTGAGAGAATGGGCTCTAAGTGGGGGCTGATGCACAAAGGGGCTGTAAGGGTAGCCCACATAGAGTTAGAGTAATCAGTGATAACCTAAGTAATTAATTATGGGTGGGTGCTTAAACATTAAACAAGATGATTATGATGCCTTGTCCACCTGTTAGTGCTATCACAGACTAAAGGGGACCAAGAAGGTTGTGGTTGGAATGATCATTACTTCATCCTCGCAAGGGGTTAACGATTCCACATGAGTAACCCTATGGAGCAATGCATTGAGATAGGCTATCAAGAGAACCATAGATGGAGGCAACACCTTGAACTAGGTTGTCTAGAAAATCCATGTATAGATGAAGATGACATCTTGTGATAGGTTATCTAGATAATCCATGTAAAGCCATGCAATGACACTCTCCTCTAGCATTCCATTTGAGTTGATTTTATTGAATTCCTCTAGAAGTGATCTATTGTTATAACTTTTGGTGATTTATCATTGTTTAATTATGTGAGTGGTATTTTGATATTATGTTATCTTTTTTGGGGTTAGTTTTGTATTATTGTTAGATGTGCTTTGTCGGGGATCCTTCCTTGTTTACTCCTAGCATGGGGGTGGTTGGGTCCCCTTTGGATATAGTTGTACCAATCAATACAGGGTTTTACAAATGTTGTTGATCCAGGATTCATATGTTCCATATGTGTATTTGAACTATATATGTATTTCATTTATTTATGTATCAATCTCATGTGTGTTGGGAAGATGTCGATGTAATTTTGTATATGTGTTCATTATGATGTATTATCAGGCTGATGTAATGTATATTCATACCTTGTGATCATTGGTAAACTACCATTTGTAATTACTATTGATGTTATGTTGTATCTATGGAAATATATATATACTTAATGTCTTCATGATTAGTTTATTTGTGATTTTTTCATTTTTTTTTATATGGATTACTCATATTAATGTGGTTATCGTTAATAGATGTTTTAAATGGTGGTATGAGAATGAATGGATACGTAATTGTATATTTAATGTTTAATCTATTTTCTTTGTTATGGGTTAGTTTAGTAATGTCACCTCGTGTACCCTAAGGGAATAATTAAGTACATTCCCTATGTTCTTTTTATTTTTTTATTTTTTTTGTGTTTTTAGTTGTTCCTTTGGGGTTTGTACGATGTGGCATTACAATTCTAATAATATTTTATGTTGTAAATATGATAGGTTTGTACCTTCAGATAACTAAGTTGATGCTCAGTTAAAGGGATTGTTGTCTGATTAGGGTTGATTTCCTTAAAAATTGTAATAGAAAGCATATTTGTGAGCCCAGATTAGGACAATAGCTCCTAGCAATGTTTTACCACCATGGCCTTTCCCATCTTGGATTTTCCACATATATTGTGTGTTATGTGATGTTTTCTTGTGTTCTTGTTTATATTTTTTAATTCCCGTGGCAATGGAAAAATAATCCCTTCTACTTTTTCTTGCTTGTTTGGTCCCTCCTTGTAAACTAGGCTTAATGGTGCCTTGATTTAGTGTTGTAATATTCTTCACACATTCACATTAGGTCTTGGTCCTTATGAACTAATTATCTTAAAATGGTACCTTTCTAAGTGTTGTGAAGTGTTGTAACACACTTTCACACTTTTCTAAGGTTTTATTAATTAACTACACCTAATAAATCTCTTTTCAACCTTAATCATGCATTATTTAGAGTTTTGTATAGTGTTGTAACACACTTTCACACTATTCTAGGGTTTTCATTAATAATTGGGCTTCTTTTTTGCTTTAATTAGTCTTTTTTTGCATCCAAAAGACTTAATTAATGAACCCTTTTGAGGATAATCCTGACAGAAATCAATATCCAATCATAATTAAGCAATTTTTCATTTCTCACCTTGGATGAATGAGTCCTATGTTACCCAAAATCAAAATTAATTTAAATTATTGGCAAGATTTTATTGTCCTAGATCTGATGTTAGCTTGTAGTGTTGTAATTTAGAGAATTATTGCATAATTAAGTGTAAATACAAGTTTCTTTTCTAATTCTTCTACATTGCTTGTCATCGTAGCTTTTGTTATGTTTAGAGTTGTTGCACCAACAACGCTTGTTGTTGGGTTGCTAATTTGGCTGCTTCTTTCTGCTCTTGGTATTGTTTTACCGCTTGTTGATATGCTTGTAGTTGTCCTTATTTTTTTGCAAGATATTGTTCTTGTGCTTGTGCTTGCTTTCAGCTTGATATCATTTGAGCTTGAGCGTATGCTTGAGCTTGTGCCTAAGCTCGAGCTTGAGCTTGTGTGGCTTTTTTTTTTGCAATGATATTTGGGCTTGGGCAACCTGTTGTGCTTGTAATGTGGCTTGGGTAATTTGAGTAGCTTGCACGGCTTGAGCGGCTTGCTGTGCAACTAGTTGTGCAGCTTATTGAGCAACTAGTTGTGTGGCTTGTTGTTTTTGTACTTGCAAAAATGTCTTTTGATAGGCAGCTTTTTAAGCAGCCTGCAACGCCATGCTATATTGGCTTGAAATGTTGGAGCTTGGTGGTGGTGGAGGTGATGGTGGATTTGAAATGGTGCTTGTGGTGGTGGTGAGAGGTGTTGTCATGTTGGTGTTTAGGGTTTGGTTGGTGGATGGTGCGATCGATGTGGTTGGTCCTTGAGAGATCATTTTTTGAGATGTTAGGGGGGTGGTTGATGATGTGGTGACTGTTTGTGTAGTTTCATCTATTGTTGTGATGTTCATAACAAGTTTTGAGAGTTTGGCATGATGCTTTGATTGGTGTTTGGGACGTTCGTTTGATTTTGATTGATATTTGGTAAAGGTGGAAGCCCTAGGACAAGTAGCGGTGTGGATGATGGTGGTAATGGCGGAAGTGGTGAAAATGCAAGAGATGTGATCTCTTGAGGAAATGGCATAGTGTCGAAAATGCCCCCTGGTCCGAATATGTCACCCTCTCCTTGTGAAGTTATGGGGAGAGAGGTTTGGGGTGTTACACGAAAGGATGATGATGATGGATCATTAGGATCATGGAAAGTGAGAGGGGCATACTTATGTAATGGATTTGGGGTATGTTTTGTTCCAAAATGGTGTTTGCATCTAAGTCTTGATTATTAACAAGGGGGTGTGTTTGAATGGCATTAAGAAATGCACTTCCCTTATTAACATTAGGTTGAGTTGGAGCAATAGATGTTGTGATTTGCAAGATATTTTGAGTGATGCTTTGGTATGGGGGTGTAGATGAGATGGGGAGTGTGGATGAAATTGGAGGCATGACCTCTAAAGATGGTTCCACTATAGAGCTCACGTTGAAATCAAAAGGTAGTTTAGCCCATTGTTTTGCTAGTTCGAGCATGTATAGTGAAGGGTTGAGTCTCATCATGATATTGATAATCTTATGGTTCTTCGGATTTTGGATCATTTCGGTGATTTCCTCGTGTGACATTCCAAAGGAATTATTGGTATGATCCTCTACCTCCTCTTGACGATTTTGTGATGATGTAGGAAAGTTGATTAAAGGATTATTTGTTTCAACGAGATTTATTTCAGAATTTGTTTGACTTAGGTCACTTGTAGTGGATGTTTCTTTGTTGGCTTCCATGTTCCTCTTGTGTTGAGATCTAGTTTGCATCATAAAATAGGGATCAATTTTGAAGAATATAGGAGATGAATCCCTAATTCTTTGGATTGATCTAACTTTAGGTTTCAAAAGTAGAAATTTTTAGGATGTTTTAAGGATCAAAGGGTGATAATGATATGGATGTAAGATGGATGTTTGATGGATGATTGGAACTCTTGAGAAAATCTTGAAGGGTATGTTAAACTTTAGGACTTGATTTAGGATTGATTTGTTTCAAATTCATAATTTGGTGGACTCATAAACTCTAAGAGGTTGGATTTTGTCCTAGAGTTAAATCGTTCACAAGATGCTAATTTGTCTAGGTGTGAGAAGAAGGATTCATCTAAAAACTCCTATCCAAACAAGATGATATTGATAATGAACTCTTAAATCCCAAGATGTTGGATGTTATCAAGGGATGAATTTGTTCACAAGTTTTGATAATTTTATCAAATATATGGAGAAGGATACATCTACACACATTCAATCAAACAAGGTGATTTTGGATTGATTTCAAATGATTTGCCCAAAGTTTTAACATGAAGGATTTTTTCAAGCTTTTTGAAGAGTTGATGATGAGATGATTTTGGTTTTGATGTTCAAAGATGGATAAAGATTTGATTTTGATCCTAGGATGTACCTAAAAAGACACTTGTTTACTAGACCTCGGTTTTGAAGAACATATAATACTTCTAAGGACCTCTATAACTAAGAAGTGGTTCAAACTGAGCATACATTTCCAGATTGTTCAAAGGAATGAGTCTATACAACCTTGTGATTTTTTTACTTATTTTGATACGTTGCTTTTGATTGTACTTCCTAATGTATTTCTTGATGACTTTTCGAGTGTGACTCCTAAATTTTGAACTTTTCCTCAAGGACTTTTGTTTCGATTTTAACTTTCTTGAAATCGGAGGAATTAACACATGTGAGAGCCTAATTTTATTTTATCTTTGCTTAGTGACTTTGTTTTACCACAAACACTTCTTTGATTAGGTTTCCAAACTAGATGTCCAATGTCTTAATTTATTTGAATCCCACAAATTATGTTATGTGGAACTTTGATGAATTCAAGGCAAGGGTTACATATTGTTTATCTTTAGTAGGAAAATTGAGATGTAGATTCAAGTGTTTAGAAACCTCTAAAGATGTGAATCCCAAGGGCAAGAAATAACACATGAATTTTTTATTTTCCTCCTAAAGGGTTTGAAATTTTGATGATGATGTTAAATGTTTGTTTTCAAATGTTTTCAAATAAGCAAAGCGTTTGTAACCAAGAACAAGCACTATCCTAGGGATATGAAAGACAATATTTGTTGAGTCCCCACCCGGACGTCGAGCTAAACATCTTTAGTGAATGGTTAGATGCTTATTGGCTCCCCTCCATGGCACTCACTTATATGGGGCAGCCAAGCATCAACACCCATGAAACTACCATGGCATGCTTTCCATTTCTACTAAAGACTGTAAAAGTGTGGGGTAGCTTTAGAACAATGTTCTTGCACCAACAAATAGATCAAGGATTTTTGCAATTCTAAAACAAGGGTTTTAACACAGTACTTTTCATTCATAGGGTTGATAAACATGGCGAGGGGCCTTTGTTCCCTTCTTGTGAACCAAGCTAGGTATTAGTGCTATTTCAATACCCACATTTATATCCATTTGGAAATACTCTGAGTTTAAGAGTGTTACTAGTTGAGCGTTGGTTGGGTGAGTACTTTCCCCAAGGAAGGCCCTCTCTAGATAGAAAAATTAGAGTAAATGTATTCATAGTTCAATCCACCTTTGCTTAAAAACAAAGGGAGAACACATGCAATAGATTTACTCACACTCGCACAATTCTTTGTTCAATTTTAAACCCAAAATTGAAGTGTGTATGGGAAATTACTTATGCAACTTAATGTTACCAATAGCCTTTTGATTCTCAAGATGGTTGGCGAGGGCTGAGAAAGCGCCGCCATCTTGGTGATAATACTTTGTGCGATAATCTAAATCAATACAAACAATTCATTTTAGGTCCATAAAGAAACAAAAGAAGTGAATTCGTTTTAAAGCACCAAAGTAAGCGTGACAATTTTCCTTGTTCAATTATTAAACCCAAAACAAACTCTAGTAAATTTGAGTCCTAATGTTCTTTTTATGCCTTTTTGTAACAAGAATTTTAAAAGGTTCTTTTTAAAGCCCAAAATGAAATTAGTAAGTCCTAAGCATAAAAAGATAACAAATTTTTCCTTAAGAGGAATAATGAATCCTATAAGAGTGTTAAAAAAAACACTAGAGTGTTTAAAAACACTTGTTTTTGTGAAATGACATCATCATGCTTCCCTTCCTTTTCGTCTTTGATCGATCCAACCTACAAGAAAGCTAGTTAGATTCTACAGAAATAGAGGTCAAAAAAGTAGAAAACAGACAAAAGAACCATAATTTGAAAAAAAGAATATGCTAAAAAAAAAAAATTTACTTTATACTCCCCTCCAGTGGTGCAATCCATGAAGGAATCATAGTTTGAATTCACCAGCAGTGTTGTATAATTGCCGCAGATCTTATCGGCGCTCTGCGGTAGGCGAAAATGTTTTTATGAAACATCGCCAGCACAGCTATAGCCGGTCGTTTGTATTGAAAGATTCGATGGGTCAAATAGATGCAACCCAACAGTTTAGAATTCAAAGTATGGAACTGAAAGTTATAGGCGGACCACAATTTGGAGTTGTCAGTTTCTATATATAGCGACATTGGAGAACTAGTGGTGCTAAATAGCAATGTTGAGCTCCCAACGGTAGAGTTTTCCTGTAGAAAAAGAAAAATGTGAAAATTTTGACAAAAAGATGATTATAAACAAGATTTCCCTCCTTCTAGCACCAAAATGTCGAACCTAGATCTAAAACCTACAATAACACAAGAAACCAACAACAAATTAGATTAAAAGCAAGTTAGAATATAGATTCCTCAAGAGATTGTTTAAATTACACAAAAGAGAGAGGAAATGAAATGAAGAACCCAACCAAACTTAAAACATATCAAATCCTATTCTAAAGCAAAGCAAACTCTTAATCTCTTGAGGGAATTGGTGCCAATTTGATGTGAAAATTGGCCCTTTCCCAACTCCAATGATGCAATGGTGAATTGATGATGAAATTTGATCCACTTTGATGAAGAGTGATGAGTGCTCCAAGATAAAAATTTGCATAACCTAGCTATAAACTCAATGATATGGATGAATATTGCTAAAGATTTGAGCATAGTAAGTTTACTCAAGTTGTGGATGCCAAATATAATAGAGGAGCTCTCTATTTATAGAATGACAAGTTGAAAGAATTCCCAAAATAGAGCAATGTGGGACTAAATTTCATCCAATGGAAAAGTACCACTTGTCCAAATGTGAATGGGCCAAGGGTGTGCAAGTTTTGATGAATGTTCCAATAAATGCCAATATTTGAATTTTGAAATTGTATTAATGACAAGGTGGAGGGAGAGTCAAATGGAGTAATGGCCACTTGGCTCAATGCAAAAGGACTTGTAAGAGGGAGTGAATTCCTTGTTGGAAGGACAAAGTCAACTTAGATTTGAATTTCAAATTTGAAGAATATTCCTCATTTATGCCATGTTGAAGATAATTAGAGATTTAATAAATCAAATAACTCTATTTTCATGTGCAAGTGGCAAAAGATGGAGGATGGAACATGAGAAGAGATTAAATTAATCAAGGTTGATTAATTTAATGAAGGAAATTAGGTGATTTGACTAATTGATTTAGATTTGTGGGTTGAAATAAATCAAAAAGAGGTGAAAATGATTAAGACCTAGTTAAATATTTTGATTTATTTAACCAAAGGGGTGATGTTTGATTAAATTAGATAAATGTTTGATTTATTTAATTTAATAGAGGAACTATAGAGATTTAATTAAATAAAATGAATTATTTGATTAAAACAAAGATTTAGGAATTAATTAAATAAGGTGGTTTATTTAATTAACGAGAGATAATTACTTAACAAGATAAAATTGATTTATTTTATTAAGAGATGAAATGTGATGAATTTAATCAAATAAAGGTTATTCAATTAAATGGTTAGACTGAGGGATGATTTAGGATGAAATGGTGTTAGTAGTCAGGATCAGATGCACAATGTCAATCAGTACATTTTATGTGTCTACAGGTTGAAATTCTTGTGTGTAGGTTTGAGTCTCCCTTTTGAGATGATAAACACTTTCCCAGTTTCTATGTGATCATAAAACCATTATGCAACTGCATTAAAACATGTTACTCTTATTTCACCACTATCTGAATCAACCAAGTCAAAATTGAAAGCTTTTCCTTCTCCTTTTGCATTGTTAAAATGATGAAGTTGACCCTTTGTAGTGACTCTAAGTTCCTTTATTGACCATCTATTTTGGTACAGATTTAATGCTACAATAGGAATGGTTCTTGTAGGAGGTTCATTTTTTCCAACAATTGGGTGATCATATGGATTGTTGGTAGGATTCATGCCTGAGCCATCATAATATAGGAAAAATATTATTCAATAGAATTAGAACATGCCCACAAAAATGGAAGAGAATAAAGTTTGCAAAAATTTAAACAATTTAACCATTTCTGTAAGAGAAAACAAATATTAAAATAATAAAAAGTACACGACAAAAGATAAGTATTATGATTATACACTTTAAAATAGTGGAACAGTTGTACAACTTGTGTTATTTTAAAGAGCACCTTATATCCAAAGGTATGCAAAGCAATTTAATACATAATTTAACACAACTTATTTACTTCTTTATCAAATAAATAACTAATATATGATAGTAGACATTATTCAATTAGACTTAAAATATGATGTCAAAATGATACAAAATTCATATTGATGACCCACAACAATATTATTTCTCTACACATTATCCAAGTACACCTAAAATTCTTCAACATTATGAGAGGAATCATCTTCCTCATACTGTTCATCATAATACAACTCTTTCAGGAAGCCTTCTAATTTTTCACTTTGTAGATCATTTTGATTACTAGTTTTCTTCCACAACATTTGCTATGACCTAGAAGAAAATCCACTAAGATTACTATCTATTTTTAAAAAAAAAAATTAAAAACATATGAAAAATATATGTAAATAAATATTATTTTATTTAATAATCATAAATAAAAAAAAAATCTTGAGATTTACTATTAAAAAAATTTAGAAGAATATAAATGTAGAAAAAATAAGATTACAAATATGTCGGTGAATGGACTAATTGAAATTCTTCCTTATTTTGACTAAAGTGAACTATTGTTTTGTTCCTTATTATTAAAATGATAAATATGTATATGCTTTTAGCTAAATTATATAAATAAATTCAGTAAAAATATAAAGAATAAATATTGATTAATTATTGTATTATCATCATTTATATATTAATGATAATTTATAATTTAACACTTTATGACTTTATTGTGAATAAAAATTTTCACTTTACCTAATTTACTCTTTTTTGTTTTCAAAATTAAACAGAAGATTTCAGCAACATAAATATTTTTATGGAGTGCGAGCTCTCATAAATTTGAAGAAAATTTTTTATATAAGAAAGTCAAATCTTATCCTAAAAAAT
>VDFB02242510.1:0-13862 GCA_007258455.2 Sequoia sempervirens | reverse complement strand
GAGAACTATGTGCATCATAATAAGTAAGCATGAGATGAGATCTAGGAAAAAGGAGAGGATAAATTTGGAGAGATTTGGTGGAAGGAGAAATAAATTGCATAAGATAGATAGGAGTAAAACAATAAGGAGGAATACATGAAGAAGAAGCTTGGGATGGAGGGAAAATGACACATCACTTAAAGGGATTGTTGAGCTTATCCTTTTACCTATTTAACTTTAAGTACTTTCTTTCCACATGGCTTATTAATCAACATAGTATATGAAGGAGATCAATCATTGTACTAGGATTAATATTACTAGCCAAATTTGCAAGATCCAAAGAAAGGTTGTGTGCATCAAAGCTATATCTTGATTACCATTTTCTCAAAAAGGGCCTCATGGTCAAATGATTCTTCTCCATTATGATAAATTTAGTATCATGCATATTCCCAATCATACCAATTTTAGCTTGATTCACAACCATGGTGGGATTGAACTATGACTTCTTATAGTTAGGAAAAGAGGATGATTTTGGTATTAGAAGGAAATAAGGATCGAACAATGTTTAGATTTGATTAAGAAATTAGACAATGAGAAATCACTTAAATCTAAAAACTAAATAAGATTCAAGAAAACCTTTAAACTACTTGGGTATCAAAGAATGATTTACATAATAAAAATTTGAAAATCTACAAATAGAAATACCAAGTTACAAAAACAAGAATAATCGTTATGGTAATAGAAATCTGAGAAAATGCTTCCTCTTAAAAAACATAACATTAAGTACCAAAACATGATTCAAGTACTAACACATTCAAGTACCAAAACATTAAGTATGATGATTGGGATGAGAGGATCAACTTGGGGAGGATTATTATAACATCATTAGTTGGAACTTTTTAATTTTATCTCTTTGTGTTCCGTGTTGTTTTTAATGTTTTTAATTAGAGTGCGGATGATGTTAATATACATTTAATGATGCATTTTGAAATTTATTTAGTAAAGGTATCATTTTGTACATCTTTAGTAATTGTATAAGAATTTGGAATATTTTGGTTAATACATCTTATTGGAAAACCATTCATTGAAAATTTTTGAAGCCCACAACCGAATGGTTTGTGATGACCTCTTGCCTTCAAAAATTTCTATTATATGCTCATCAATTTCAAACCATTTTGGGGTTCTTGAATGTTTTTAAATTTGAACAAACTCATTACAAAAAGATGGATTTTGAATTTCTTTTTCTTTTTCACATTTAGGTTCTCTATTCTTATGTAATTTGGAGACACATTGAGTTTCATTGGTTCATGTGAGATATTTATAACAAGTATGCAATAAAGTCAAACTTTATTAGATTTGATTCAAGTAATATGACATATTTATTTTGCTTTCCAATCTATAATTTTTTTATGTTCTCAAGGCTATATAATTGAAGTTCATTTATGTTAACTATTAGATTAAATATTTTTATCCCCAATTATTTTCAAATGATTTTATACTTTAATCTTTGTATTCTTATTCTTTCTTTCATCGTTTCATTTAAAATTTGAACCATTTAAGGATGTTATGTTATAGATTATAGTTTTCCAATTCTTTAAATCAAGTTAATAGTATGAAAATATATTGATGAGTAGATGAATTCATTAATGTAGTTCTATTTTAGATTTGTATTCTTTTATCTAGATATATTATTTACCAAAGTCTCATTGTTTTTTAGGTGTAATCAGATATATATATATAACATGGAAAATGTAGATCATCATGTTCCACCTGTGCCAGATTCTTTATTTGCAAATACTAATAATGAGATAAAAAAATTAAGAGATTCATTAGCACAGGGTGCAAACCCGGGGATATATAGTGAACCATGCATGCTAATATTGCATAGTCTAGAAAAATTAAAAGATGAACTTAAGAGGACTAGTGCATATTCCCCAGACAGAGTGACTGCTATTCTTTCCCGCATGCGGGAAGAAGTACATGGTGACGTTCCCCTTAAACAAATACAAGATAGTGTCACCAAAGAAATGATAAAAGCCACTTGTTTTCCATTTTATCAAAATGTGCATAAGGTTAGGGGATATCAGGTCACTAGATGTATTGATCATGCTATGGCTTCATTGATCTACCCACGATTTCTAGCAGCACATGGTATATACCCAAACAATGACCAGATTCCATTATATTTTGTTCAACAGTTGTATGCTAAGGTCCATTTGGGCCTCAAAGTTAACTACCTAGACATTCCACCATATGTTGGTCAGGGGCGTGGTAGGATTGTTGATAGGCCCACCTATCGTCGAGCAGATAGACCACCCCTAATGTTTAGGGTATTGGTTGGTGATAGGTCTCCTGCTCTCACCCCAGCTCTAGCCCCCATAGCAGATGAGGTTGTTGTTGCTTCCCAAAAGGAAGCAATTGACACTGTAGGTGACATTGCGGCTGCCACCACTAGGATATTTGATGATCGTGTAGGTCAGTATTTGATATCTAGACATTCCTGATCCACACCATTTTCAGCACAGTGGACCACCATGGATCCTTTTACAATGACCAACATCCCTACTCCTACACAGCTTGATGCACTTACAGGAGATATGTCACGCATGACTCTACATTGTTTGGCTGAGGACCTGTTGGAGGCATATGCCCACATTGCATCAGATAATGGGATCGATATAGAGCATGTTAGAGATCATTTGAGACATAGAGATCGTTCAGTTCCAAGATCCCATCACTCTCAGCCGAGCACTAGTGCGCATCAGAATCCACCTACAGTTCATACAGTAGCTACACAAACTATGGATTTTACTGACATGTTGATTGGTTTTGGTTCATCATCACTGATACCATCTCACCTTCATAGTCCTCTACATTCATCATTTCTAGCATAACATGGGATAGATCAGATGGATGCATATGTTGATTCATTGCTTGATAATTTGGTGGATATGGTGGAGGTGAATGTTTCAGAGGACTTAGGTCATCCGATATCAGATGATGTGCATGTATGTGTGCATGTGCATGTTTCAATTCTTTTTTCATTATTTTTTAAATTTCTTTTTAACTAGATACTCATTTAAGTTGATATATATGTGTGTATATATATTGTTATAGGTGGACATACCTCATAACACCTTAGCTCTGGTCCGCATCATGTGCATGATCTATGTGACTCTCAGGATGAATCACATCGCTGGACATGTGAGTTTCATAAAATATATATTTATGTATGCATAGATAAATACAAGTTGTAGATTGATATTTAAAAATACAAGTTCATTTAAAAATAACTTTCATAAAATTTATTTAATAAAAATTATATGTATTTAACACATCTTGTACACAATTTTATTTGCAGGGCTCAACACATCCATTAGAGTAGGACCATTCTCATTCAGATGGCCATTCATCTAGGAGTAGACATTCTTATTAGGCCATGCATTCTAGATTTGACGACCTTATCACATGTGTATTTGATTATATGATGATCTTTAAAAATAGGCATTTGATATTTGATGATCTCTAAACCACTTGCTTTATATGATACATACATTTGCTTAGTTTTGATCTTAGTATCTCATACATTAGATGATCTTAATTTACATTTTCTCTTTATGATATATGTACATATATTTTCTTATATGATATATACATACATTTTGCCTCTTTTGCTTATAATATGTGTTATGTTTATATGTATTGAATCCCTTTACATATATGTACATGTGTTTGTTTATGGTTTAAACATGTTTTACACATAATATATGTGTAGACATGCAAAATTTACATTATACATTCGATCAGGATCATTTATCAATTAAACTAGACATTTGCATTAGATCCATTCATCACCTTCATCCATTTAAATAATCTCATTGCCTAAGGTTATTTAAAATAAAAAAGCCATTTAAATCAAATCTTAAATCATTTTCCAAAGTCCAAAAAGTCAAATCAGTTAATCAGCATTAAATCAGCATAGTCATCATTAAATTAATCTAATCCTAATCTAAGGCTAATCCCATCCCACTTGCATTATCTAGACCTAGCCACTTGCACAATAAATCAATTTTATTGATTTATTAAAACATCATTTTCTCTCAACATGACAAGTCAAACAGGGCATTTATTGCTCTTCTTTCTTGTCCCACTCTCAAAATTTATTGCAAATTTGAATTCAAAATTTCCCCCTCTTGGGCACTCTTCCCAAATCTTGCACAACCATTGATCAATCACATGATGACAAGTGTCCTCAACTCATTGGCTTGTTTTTTATCCCACATTGGTCCATATTCAACACTTGGCATTTTGAAAATCTTTAAATAGGTGCATCATCCTCAAGCAAATCCTTCACAATCTATTGCAAGGTTACTCTCTTCATTTGAGATTTGATCTTGTTCACCATCACTCCCCCATCTCCATTTGCATTTGCACAATTTGAGCTTTGATCAAGGATTGGGAAAGGGTCACTAGCACATGTGACACCAATCCAACTAGGGAATAGGTAACTTGTGATTGTTTTCATGATGCTTGTAGCTTGCTTTCATCTTTTTGTTGCATGTTTTAAACATTTTACAAGGTATTTCATAGAGGTATTTTGTTAAATTTGTAAAGTGCTAACCCCTATGTGAGTTTAGTTTTTGCAGATTTAAAGGGATGCCTACATTTGGTGCTAGAAGGAGGGCAATATTTGCATTCTTGTTTGTTTGCACCATATCTCTCATGAATATGCATGATTGAAGTTGTTTTTCGTGAAGTTGTTTATCTACTTGATTCATACGTGTGCATTCTTACTGTGTTCTATGGATTTGTAGTTGACTTACAGCTTATAATTATTTGGCTGATTGCATTTCTGGTCTCAGTTTAACATACATGGCATCATTGTCGGCTGATTGCATTTCATTAGCTTGAAGGCTCCTTGATTAGCATTTAGGGTCAATGATTTTATACCATTCCAGTTAGAATACTTTGAAAGTTCCTTTTTATGATGCTGGAGTTAAATTAGTCTCAGTCGAAATAGCTGCATTTGAATTACAAATTTATTTTGCGCATATCCTACAACTGTTGTGTTCCATGAGATAACAGGTGGTTGAGGCATTCTGTCAAAACGTCCAAATAATGGCGCTATATTTTGCTTTACTAGATGACCATACCATATTTCAAAGATCTCATTTGTACGCAGCCAGGGAGAATGCTAGCAAAGGCTATGGAATTCGATTTTACACTTGTCAATAGCGTTTGCTTAAAAATTTTTGAAGCCTTCTCAAAGAATCCATTCGGTGCTCACTTTGCAAGTATTACAGTCAATAAAGACCACAGTTCTTTGAAGGTTTTTATTAAACAGTTCACCCGCCTTGAAGGTTTCTGTCATTCATATAAGAAAAAAAAAAAACATATCAGTTATTACCTGCGCACTGTTTACCTTGCGGGTTGAAGTAGCTTATGACTGTGTGTATTCCATATTTGCTTATTTCCATCGCTTTTTCAAGTGGCTTTCTTTAGAATAAAATGGTAATGAGCAGTATAACAAAAGGAGGGCAATAGAAAGTAGAGGTAGATAAACATTCCAGTTGGAAGCGCCAAGTGTGTATGCTTTCTTTTGGCTTTACTTTTCATTATTTCTGTTGTTAATAGAACTTGTTCTTTTTGAACTGTCTGAAATGATACATTGCCAGTGATGGTATTGGAATTAGGCGCCAGATTTCTTTCGAAATTTTCTTCACCGCCACCTTCATTTAATAGCAACCCATTAATTGACTGTATTCTTTTCAAAGCTTCATGCCATTCGGCTGGCGTTTCTCGGGATATCTTTAGCTGTTTTCAATTTTTCTCATTTTCCTCGATCTTATCAAGAGCATCCGTTGAAATTAGGTAAGATTTTGAGATTTGGATTTATACGCCTTATGTCTATCACTTTCAGGAAAGTAGAAGAGTTCTAGCATGGGTCACGTTGTTTCGAGGAAATCTTCTGAGAGAAGCAAAATTGGTACTTTGTATGTCTTAGCTACCTCAAATGTACGAGAGGGGAAATCTTCTGCCACTGGCAAGCTTCCACAATCTTGATTAAAGAAGCAAGACACGCCTTGTTTTGTCAGACCTCTATATAACTGCGCAATAAATAAATAAAAAATTCTGCTTATCGCTGTGTCTGAGAAATACATCAAACAACTTGTGTCCCGCGTGCTCACTGGGTGGAGGATATGTCAGGGCGTCCCTTATGATGATTCATTTAATACTGTCACCATCGCTTTATTTTCTAAAGCCTTTTCAAAACGAGTCCATTATGCGCATATGCTGTAAAGATATCTTATTCTGTCAAAAGATTCATGTACATTATCTTTGAAGTAACGTGCATTTATGATCTTCACTTGTGATAGCATGTTCATAGGCGGATTTGGTGAAAATGGACGGCTGCAAGGTTCCACATAATCTGTCTTCAGCAAAACTGGTATCAAAGTCTCACTGGAGTTAAATTCTATTTGATTTACATTGAAATAAATGTTGTGATTGTGTCGTCAGTGCTATAATGATTTGAAAATCTTCTGAAGTCAACTAAAGCATTGGAAGGTAGGTATGGTTGGCGAGCTGATTCATGGCGCAGCCTGTTTATTGGGCGCTTCACTTTTACATGCTGCAATTTATGTTATTGATTGATTTGTCTGACTTTTGTGCCACGACAGTTATATAATCTTATGTCATTAAGTTTATTTTTTAATATACTTACTGGCTGTCTTTTATGTTGTAATTATTTTAAAAACTTACAAAGAATTCTTATCAGCCAACTCTTCGTTTTTAATTATAAATATATTTTAATGTTGGCTGTTAAAAGGTGCTAAGTAGAAATATATCGGCCTTTTTGTTGATTGAATATTTTGTTATTTATACTATTATCAAGTTCTTTATATAAAAGAATAGATAATTAGGTAAAGTAATAAAAATTCAATAAGGAATGCCAATGTCTTTTTTATTTTTATTTTGACATACCTTAATTTTTAGCTCTTGTTTGTGATATTAATAGGTACAAAAGCAAACGAAGGTACAAGCGAAAGGTGAAAGGTACAAAAAGGAAACAAAAGACTAACGAAAGAGGTACAAACAACGAAGGCGAAAAGGTGCAAAGCAAAAGAGGAGGAGGATTTTTGTTTGAAAACACAATGTGTTTTTTAACACTTTGATCAAAACTACTTCACAAAACGAAAACGAAAGGAGGGAAAGATTTTTTCTTTTCTTTGAAAACACAATGTGTCTTTTAACACTTTAAGTGTTTGATCAACACTTCACGAAATTGTTTTCCTTTTCGTTTTAGAACATTAGTTTTCAATTGGGGCTAAAACGAACAATTTCATTTTCATTGCAAAGGGCTTAAAACGAACCTTAGAACAAATTTACTAGATTTCATTTTGGTTTAAAATTGAACAAGGCAAACTTCACACTTGATTTTGGTGCTTAAAATGAAGTCATCATTGCTTTGAGGCTAAAACGAACAAGTGCTTGATTGTGTTATTTTGTCTTTTGAGTGCGTATCCTCTCCCCTTGCGCTTCGTGCGATCTAGGGTGCAAGAGAAACTCTCAAAATACATTTTATTGCTTTAAAACACTTCATTTTGGGCTTAAAAATTGAACATCTTGTGCGAAAGGTGAGAAGGCATTTTCACAGACATTCTCTTTCTTTGTGCCATCAAAGATCGATCGAAGTTACTTGGATTGTGTCTTTGCTCTCGCTTTGTTTATCTTAGAGGGCCCCGCTTTGGGAAAAGTACTCACCTGCCGATTTCCACTCAACCGTAACACTCTAAAGCCAAGAGTATTTCAAATGATATAAATGAGGATTTTGCTAAACGCCATAATCACGTTGGTCTACAAGATGGATCCGGTGCGACTCTTTGCCACGCTGGGTCAACTCCTACTTAACGGAAAGTCCTTACTAGAACCGTGTGTTGTGGAATTTTCCAAAATCCTTAATCTGTTTGTTGGTGCAAGAACTACCGCTCAAGCCTACCAAGCATTTCCGCTTTTAGTAGAGATGGAAAGCATGCCATGGGAGTTTCATGGGTGTTGATGTTATCATTCCGTGAGCAAGGGAGTGCCGCGGAGGGGAGCTGGGTCAAGCATCTAACCATCCGCTTAAAAGTAGGTGTGGTAATGGACTTGTCCAAGTGGGGACTCAACAAACATTGTCTATCAAGCATCCATAGGGCTTGTAATTATTCTTGTTTGAAAACACAGTGTGTATTCGAAAACATTTTGTAAACAAACATTCAACATGGTTCTCAAAATTTCAAACCCTCTTTAAGACAAATATCATTGACTCAATCCATATGTTACTGCTTTCCCTGCGGATTCACATTCGTAGAGGTTCCTAAGCATTGGATTATATCTCAATTTGTCTTTTTGAGTAAACAATAGGAAAACCCTTGCCTTAAGTTCGTTGAATTTCCACATAAAATATCTTGTGGGGTTTAAAGAAATTAAGACATTGGTACATCTTAGTTTGAAACTTTAATCAAAGAGAGTGTTTTTGGTAAAATAAATCCATTAAGCAAAGACTAAGCAAAATGAACTTTCATGTGTGTTGAAGACTCCAAAATCCCAAAAGCAAAAATCATTGATTGGAAATCCAAAATGGTCAAATCATTCCTTGGTTAACAAAGGTCTTTAGGAAGCATATGCATGCTCTTCAATACCTAGGTCTTGGAAAGTACAAAGTGGTCTTTTTTAGGTTCATCTAGGGATCAAAACAAAATCAAACCTCTTTTCATCCATCTTTCAAAACATCCAAACATTCATCTCACAAGTCATCTTTTGAAAAACCTTGAAATCATCCTTGAAATGCTAGGCTTTATGACAAAATCAAGCAATCATTCAAACTCATTGAGATCAAGTCCTTGAATACATTTATCAAAACACCTTGGCTAGGAGTGTGTGAATGCATCCTTTTGCATATCTTTAGTCAAAGTCATCCAAATCATCTTGTCTAGCTTAGTGTATGTAGATGAATCCTTCTCATATACTTAGTGAAACAATCATTTTGTTTGGGTAGGTGTGGGTAGATGCATCCTTCTCCTCACACATATCCAAATCATCATCTTTTGAACACAACTATCCTTTAGATCATTATCAAACATCTTAGGGTATTTTTTGTTCAAAATCTAAAATCAAAAAATCAAAATCAAGATCAAGGACAAAGTCTCAAAAATCCAAAAAATCAAACCAATCAAAAATCCAAAGCCTAGAATTTCATTCAAGATTTATCAAAAGTAAAAACATCCATAGCATCCATCTTTGAACATCACCATCCTATCATCATATCATCATCACGTTTGATCCTAAAAGGCATCCTAAAAACTTTCACTTTGGGACATAAAATAGAGATTAAATCCAAGGAATCAAGAGATTCATCTCCCATATTTCCGAAGATTGATCTTTGTTTTATGGTTCTAACGAGATCTCAATACAAGAAGAGTATGGAAGCCCACAAAGAAACTCCCGCTTCAAGTGACCTTAGCCAAACAAATGCAGAAATGAATCTTGCAGAATCAAGCAATCCATTGGTCCCCTCATCATCACAAAACCCACAAGAAGAAAATCAAGGGGAAGACCTCACCTTTGGAATGTCTCGCGAAGAAATAGCTGAAATGCTCCAAAATCCGGATAACCATAGAATCATCAACATCATGATGAGACTTAACCCTTCGTTGTACATGCTTGAACTAGCAAAGCAAGGGGCCAAGTTGCCTTCGGATTTTGATATGAGCACTATAGTGGAGACATCTTTTCCACCAATCTCATCCACAATCCCCATTTCATCTACACCTCCATCCCAAAACGTCACGCAAAACATTCCAAAAATCACGACATCGATTGCTCCAACTCAACCAAATGAAAACAAGGGAAACACATTTCTCAATGAACTTCAATCACATCCCCTTGTGAATAACCAAAACTTGGACGCAAACACCACAGTGGAACAAAACACCCTCCAAAATTCATTACACCAAAAAGTTCCTCTCAATTTACATTATGACCTATCATCAACATCATTTCATGGAGCATCACAAACACCTCTTCTCACGAATTCACAAAAAGAGGGAGACATATTCGGACCAGGGGGCATTTTTAACACCACAACGCTCTCGCAAGGATTCACCCCCCTCACATTGCCACCTATCCCACCACTATCATTATCATCCACATCACTCCTTGGCTTGGGGTTGCCTCCCCTACCAAGCATCAATCAAACCGCTATCCCAACCATCAATCAAAACATCTTGCCAAACGCTCAAAACTTATTGTTGACATCACAACAACAAACGACAAACACGCAAGCAATGGCAACATCATCGAAAACCCCCACAACATTGCAAAGCATGGTCTCTCAAGGGCCAATCACATCAATGATGCCACTCACCGCATCAACAACACCATCCACCAATCACGTGATCAACATGACAACACCATCTACTAACCAAATGATCAACACAACATCACCATTCACCACCACCATAAACGCCATTCCAAATCCACCACCACCCCCACCACCACCAACATTCACCACATCAAACCAATTCGATGCAACATTGCAAGCTGCTTTCCAAAGAGGCTATCAACAAGTACAAAAACAAAAAGCCGTGCAACAAGCCGCTCAAGCTGCGCAAGCTGCTAAAACCGCACAAGCTGCACTACAAGCACAACAAACACAACAAGCCAAAGCTTTATTGCAACAACAACAACAACAAGCCGCCCAAGCCGCACAAGCATTGCAAGCACAAAGAGTCGCTCAAGCACAACTTTTATTGCAACAACAAACCGCACAAGCGCAAGCCCAAGCACAAGCTCAAGCGCAAGCCCAAGCACAAGCCCAAGCTCAAGCACAAGCCCAAGCTCAAGCACAAGCACAAGCACAAGCACAACTTCTTGCACAAGCAGCGCAATGGCAAGCATATCAGCAAGCATTAAAGCAATACCAAGAGCAGCAAGAAGCAGCAGAATTGGCAGCCCAACAACAAGCGTTGTGGGAACAAGAACAAGCAGAACAACAAGCATTGTTAGAACAACAACAAGCGCAACAGCTAGCAGAACAACAAGTGTTGTTAGAACAGCAACAAGTGCAACAACAAGCAAAAATCCTAGCGCAACAACAACAAGAGCAACAACAAGCGTTGTTCATCCAAAAGCAAGTAGAAGCCTACTTCGCTCGCCACAACATACCAATACCAGTGACCAATGCACAAACCAACCCATCCATCCAAACCAACCCATCCATCCACACCAACTCATCCATCCAAACCATGATTGCAACACCCCAAAACACATTCATCCCACCCCCTGATCCTCAGAATGATATGACGACACAATTCAAGTTGCTCTCACAACAAGTACTCGATCTTCAATCAGGGCGAACAACCAAAACGCGAAGCAACTTGTGTCCCTATCCATTTGATAGGAGCCTAGACATGAAACCATTCCCTAAGGGATTTGAGATCCCTAAATTTGACAAATATCGAGGGACGGGAAACCCTGAAGATCACATCAGGGAATTCCAGGTTCATTGTATGGAGGTTGCATATGACGATACTTATCTGATGCGACTATTCCCTAGGAGCTTAGCAGGCAATGCCATAGAATGGTTCTCTCGCTTACCTTCAGGAATTAGGACATTCGAAGAAATTAGAGACGCATTCATTAGAAACTACGCATGTAACATTACAATGGATGTTAGTCTCGAAGAACTCTACGCTCTGAAACAAGGAAAGAATGAATCTTTCGCTTTATTCCTTCAACGATGGCGATCCAAGGCCAATCGGAGCAAATGGACCATGCCAGAAGAACAACAAGTCTGCACAATCATAGCCAATCTTGAAAGTCGTCTATCATTCCACCTCAAGGTTCAGGGAATCACCACCTACGATCAATTGATCTCCAAGGCGCTTAGCATCGAAAGAGCCCTTGCAACCCAACCCATCGAATCAACATCATATCATGAACCACAAAACAATCGCCCACCCTCAAATTACAATGATAAAACTCATACATGGGCTAGAAACAAGAACATCACTAATGATGGCGCCGTTGATGCCAAGGTGGTCATTAGTGGTCCACGCCAAAATACACCCACACCGCAAATCCAACCACAACGCCAAAACACTCATCACACAACATATCAACCTAACAATAATCCCACCATCAATAACGTCAACGACCAAAGAGGACCACCTCAACGCAAAACATACCCCAAACGAAAATACACTACTTTGGGGGAACCACTGGAAGACATCATGAAAAAGCTAATCGACGAAAAACTCATCCAAGCTCCCACGCTTGAGAATTATCAAGAACCTGATGTCAAACCTCCTTGGTACAATGAAAATCAACTATGTGAGTTCCACAAGATCAAAGGCCACACCACAAATAACTCTATGAGACTCAAGAACATCATTCAAGATCTCATTGACAAAAGAATCATAAATGTGGAAACACCTACAGGGAATCAGGATCTTAAAATCTACACGAATCCGGCCGAATCATGGCAACAAAGGGAATAATAAGGATACAGCGGAAAAAGCAAAGCAGTAAATCATGTATACGAAACCGTTGTTGCCAACCTCAATGAAAACTGCATGGTAATCACCATCAAGGGCGCCCATGCCGAAGACTGTGGAGTCACCACAAGAGGCGGAAAAGTCACCATCGCAGGATCATCCCAACCTAATAGAGTTCCTTCATCAAGAGCCGTTCCGTATAGCTACAATGTCGTAGACCAACTCAAGAGAACACCAGCACACATCTCCATCATGGAGTTGTTAAAAATGTCATCAGCCCATAAAAAGATCCTCGGCTAGCTACTAGCCTTCATCCACGTCTCCCCGCAGATCTTGATGCGGAACAATTCCAAGCTATGGCTCTAAACATCATAACTTCTTAACTTCCTACATTTTCTCGACTAAGACTTTCCCGCCACCAACCATCTCACAATCGCACTTCACTTGGAGGTCATTGTGAACAAAAGAAAAATCAAAAGGGTCCTGGTGGATGGAGGTGCAGGTTTAAACATTTGTTCTTTTAGCCTCATCAAGCAGTTAAAGATATCAGAAGATTCCATTGACAAAGGAAAGGGCATAACAATCAGAGCATATGATGACCAAGAAAGAGTGTCACAGGGCACAATTAAGCTCCCTATCCAAGTAGGGCCAACACTTATGGAAACCACCTGTCAGGTCCTGGACCTCGACTTACCATACAACATTCTCCTGGGACGCCCATGGATCCATGCAATGAAAGCCGTAGCATCAACCTTCCACCAATGTGTGAAATTCACACATAATGGACAAGAGATCACTATCCATGGAGATCCTGAGCCGTTTTCATACTGCAAGAACCTTGAAGCCAAATATTACAAAATCCCCCAAGTGCCAAAAAATGATGAGGGCCCATCCACATCATACATCGATCCCGCCACTCTCACGTCCACTTCTGCGATAGAGACACCCGCCATTCCCACCATATCTGATATCAAGCTCATCATCCAAGAGGACGGTTGTGGAAGTTATAAGCTCCCTAACAATGCTTTTGTGATAGGAGAGTTACCACAATCTCCAAGATCACGAGGACGCCCACAAGAAAATCAAGCTCCCTCATCACAAATCTATCCTCAAAATTATCCTGAATTCACAAGGTGGGGAGACCTTGGCCATGAGGTAATTGAAGCAGATCCATCAAACATGTTGTATCGAGATGAAAGAACGACACCTGAATTACCAATGGATGAAAGAAGCAGAGGCCTACACATGATGCTTGCAATGGGCTATGACCGAAACCAGAGATTGGGACAAAATGACAACGGCCTCATAATACCTATCATGCCAGAGACACGACCCATAACAAAT
>VDFB02242508.1:0-33277 GCA_007258455.2 Sequoia sempervirens | reverse complement strand
GACTTTAATCATAATTCAAATAGAAAATGAATAATAATTACTTATTAAATTAAAAGTAAAACATAATTTATATTGGTGGAAAGCTGAGAATCTCCTTTAAAAACCCTTTTCATTTCATCAATTTTGGGTAAAAAAAAAGTTGTCAGCCACATACCCATCATATTGCCACTTTTTGGCCCATCATGATCTTGCACATACCCTCACATTTAATGTTGTTTTTCAGGTTTACATTAAGCCTTATAAGGGCATAAAGGGGTCAAATAAAGCATAAGAAAGGTGTAAATAGTGAAATTATGCCTAGAAAAACGTGAAATCTTGTTACAAGACTTTATAGTTCACTTCAAAATAGGACTTAATAAGTGATGAAGAAGTTATTTTTAGGTGAATAGAGTAGAAAAGTGTAGAAATGTTTTATAACAGTTCACAACATCTTCACAAGACGCCATTATTTGAATTTTAAGGACATAAATGTGCATGTTCAAGCCATATTAGATCAATAAATCAGAGCAAAATAGACCAAGCATCATGAAGAAAGGTCTAAAAGCCAATGAAAATGACAAGGCGCCATTTTTCTATGATGCATTTATCCCCCACTTTAGTGAGAGGATGAACTTGCTCCAAACTCACACTAAAGTAGCCACACATATCAAGAGGAGGGTTCTAATGCACTTATGTTAGCAAGATGGAATGAAAAAAATCAAAAGGAATGATCAAGTCCCCAGGATGAAGATCCAATGGAAAACTATACATAAGAACAAAGGAACACAAGTGTTGAAATGAAGGGATAGAATGAAGCTTCGGTCATCTGTCCAACTAGTTGTGGATTTGATCTAGGTTGCTTATTTGAAAAAGAAAATGCATACTCACTATACAACAACAAAAATCATGGTGGTCTACTAGGTGAGAAAACCAAAAAGGTAAGATACATACGCTAGTTGGTATGCACTCACAATCATAAAGGTGGCTATGGGGAAAGTCGTGCCACTGAATGGGCTTCCTGCTCAACCAAATTAAAGTTATACCTCCTGATAACTTTAACAAGGTGCCACAAATGAACATGTCAGTTTGTGCTTCATGAGACAAGAAAAGCTTTGTATACTTAGAACTCATTAACAAAAAGCAAGGTACCATAGGCATGCATGTTGCATTATGCAAGGTGGCAAAAAGAAAATTGAAAATTGTAAAATTTGCAAAAACATAAAATGGAAAAGGTGTTCAAAGGATTCTTGTTAAGTTAATGGAAGGTCTATTACTTAGGGAACATTTTGTCTAATGTCTCCAAGAGAGGACCAATCAAATAATAAAATATTCACAACTTAGGGGATGCAGTGCGTTGCATCAGGCCACCAAGAGGAATGTAATATGCTAAGATAGATCACTCTTATGAAGAAAATCATACCCAATGTTGTTCACAAAGTGACAAACACATCGTATGAAACAACAAGGCTGCACTAAGAACCAAGAATGCAAATGAAATTATGGTAACATATGCCCCCCACTTTAAAGGAATTGCTTCACATTGTTTTGTGAGCAATTTCTTTAAAGTAGCGAAGGAAAGAAAATGTAAAAAGGAAAAACAAGACATGAGAGCCAACTTGAAAATCCCTATGCCAAGTCATATGTTTCTGAGTTAGGCTACTTCATGTAAATAAAAAAGAAAACAAAAGAAAGGGAGATGCCCCCTAGAAAAGAACACATCAAACACATAAAGGATCTATGGATTTAGGGTCAGTATGTTTGTTGTTGCAACATTTTTATGAAAGAGCTCGAAACTATCATCATTCCCCAAAGCACATATAACTGGAAGAATGAAACAAAGAGAGTGAAAACAAAAGAAAAATGAAGTCCATTTTGGGTCAACATGGAAGAGACATTGCAATCTCAAAGCTTTGCATCATCCCCAAAAGGAAAACACAAGCGAAAAGAAAATGAAAAGGAAAATGAAAATGAAAAGATTTTGGGTCAACATGAAGGAGACATTTTAGTCTCGATGCCTTGCATCATCCCCAAAAGGAAAACACAAGAAAAAGGAAAAAAGAAAAATGATATTTTGGGTCAACATGGAAAAGACATAGGGCATCTCAATGCTTTGTGCCATCCCCAAAAGGAGAACACAAAACAAAAGGAAGGGACCTTTTGGGTCAACGTGGAAGAGACATAGGGCATCTCAATGCTTTGCGTCATCCCCAAAAGGATAACAAAAAATAAAAGGAAGGCACCTTTTGGGTCAATGTGGAAGAGACATAGGGCATCTCTATGCTTTGCATCATCCCCAAAAGGAAAACACAAAACTAAAGAGAAAAAGGAAATGTACGACATATAGAAGAATAGAGGTAGAAATAGAAGAAGTGTAAAAAGAGGGAGAAAACATCAAATGCACGATATGGGGGAACACGATATGCACATACAAAAAAAGTGGGAAGGGACTAGTAATGCAAATGTAAATCAACCATTAACTAAGTTATTGGTTTCTCAATATTAAGTAATATAAGTTGCGGAAAATGAATAAAATAGTTAAGAGACAAAGACAAGTGCATTAAAAGGACAAGACTAACAACTCCTTGCCCCTCACAAGGTGTAAAGGAAAGAATGAGCCTAAGTGGGTGATGTGAAAGGATCATGCAACTATGACATGATAAAGGGATTTTGTAGTATTTACGGGATAATAGGAAAGTATTTTGTATTAGTGAAATGATACTTATCCAGTATGTCCTTCAATGTCTGAAATTCTTCGGTTCGATGTCTAAGAACACGATGATATTTACAAAATGATATTTTAGATTCCTTAAGGTGAATAACCAACCTATTCATAGGTGGTAAAAGTATAAGACCTTTGTTTAAAATTAGTTGAAGTCTCCTTTCACATTCAGGTGGAGGATGTGTAGGGAACTTGAGTTTTTTTAATTTATAAGGTCATTTTTGTTTGCTAGACTATCCTTTTTTTGTGAATGGAAGGAGGAAGAGGACCCATGGGGATCCTAGCATCTTTGTCATTAGAATCAGGTAATGGTTGTTCATGTGGAAGGAGAATGGTTAAGTCAAGAGGAGAATCAAAGATCATTGTACCATCATCTTGAAGTTTCTAGTACATTCAAAAGGAGGTCTATCAGAATGAGAAGGATCTTGATATCCTAATCCTGTGGTGTTGTCTTTTGTTGGTTTTTTTTCAAGAAGTTGGTGAATGTTATGCTCATTTTTTGTGTCACAACCTTGTTTAATTAGGATAGTAAATACTTTACCATATGTTTCTTCAAGGTTTATGGGAGTGTTTGTGACTTTGTGATCATAAAATGGGTGAGGATGTGTTGGTTGAGAGGAACTAGGTCCACTTGATGGAGGAACTTTAGGTCCGTCCTTCATTGATTTCAAGATGTAAATAGGAAAAATGATCAGGAGGTCCAATGATAGGAAGATCTTGTGGCTTCATGGATGGGTAAAAGGCTACATTGGCTTCAAGGTTATCAAGGCATTAATTGTAGAAATTTTTCATGCTATCATCATCTTCTCCAATGATGTCTACATCATAAGGAGGGCAATCATGAGGAGTTGAAGGAGCATGAGGAAGCTCAATGTCATTAGGATCATAGTAAAAGGCACAATTGGACATGTCTACCAAGGATTTTAATGAATTCCAAAACTTATTAAAAGAAAATTCCATGATGACAATGAATGCAAGTAAACTAAGATCCAAGAAATAACTAAAAACATAGATTTTGGAAATTAAAAGAAGCAACTATAAAAAACTGTAATGTAGGAAAGACTTAGAAAATGCTTGAAAATGTTGTGTAGAATGTGCAGGTGGACTGATTCACCCAGGGTGGCGAATGAGTCCAACTATGATAATTTTTTGTGTTTTTTCAAAAAAAATTAAATGATTCTAATGCTTTTTAGATGCCAATTAAGGATGCAGATGTAGATTTTTCAGTTTTTTCAATTAATGCAATGCAAAAATGAAATCTAAATGAGTCTTTCACTAATACAAGTTAAGAAACCCTAGGATGCAAAAGCAAGACAATACCCTAATTGAATGTTGATGCAAATGAAGTTGAAGATACAAGATGCAATTGAAATAAAAAATGTAAAGTGCTCAATATGCAGGTTCACCAAAATGAACTGGATATTTTTGGGTAGGGCTTATAGGCTACTCTTGTGCTCTTAGGATGTTTCACCTAAAAGGAGAGAGATAAACCCCATGCAAAATATGTACACTAGGTTCACTTGAATTATGCAATGTATGATGTAATTAAGACTAAATGCAATAAACTAAGTGCAATTAGATGATCTATGTGACTGATTATGTATGCGAAACCTAAGATTTATACAATGTTGGAAAACATAGTGTGATATGCAAACATGAACTAAGAAGGAACAAATGCAAAACAAAAAGGAAGAAGATTGATTCAGAGTGCACCTAGGTAGAGAATGGAGAATTTGGAATCTTCTAAATGTTGTTTGAGATTACATAAAATAACTAGTGGGATTCATTCGCCATTGATGGCGAATCAATCCTGCTTCTAATGAAAACTATCAAAAACTGGTTTCTGAGTGTCGGAACCATAATCTGACAAAATATAAATTTCTAATCTTAAGGTCGGACTCATTCACCACTAATGGCGAATCTTTCCTCTCCTAAAATTCTATGAAATCAAGGGACAATTTTGCAATACTAGATCTGAGGTTGTCTACTTGTCGTTTTGACAAAGTTAATTTTGTAGAAAATGGACAAAATATCTTCTCCAAGCTTGAAATGAGGTTGATTTTACTTGAAGCACCTTGTTGAATTTTTGACCACCTTTCAACACCTAATTGCTTGTCAAATCTATATACACAAGTCGGAAAACACACATGCAAGAGGGGGAAAATGGTTGAGGGTTAGAGTATAGGGATTTTCCTTGGTCAAATCCTACTTTGGTAATCAAACCCTTAATGAAATAATGAAATTAAGGAGAATGATAAACAAATAACATGCAAATGCTATCAACTTACCAAACCTTTGCTGAAGAAAATCTTAAGATATATAAATGGATTCTCTTGAATGCTTGATTGATGCTTGATTATAGGATGCAAAGTGCTCAAATTCTAATTGAATGCTTGAATGAGATAGGAGATTGTAGGAGATGTAAAATGAGGAGGAAAACACTTATTTATACACACTTGTGCCTTAGTAACCTGATGATACCTCATCATAGGACGACATCAAGTAATTTTGAATAAAAACCTGAAAGAAAATTTGTAATATTTTGAATTTGGAGCCAAGAGAGACTCATTGACCACCCATGGTGAATGGGTCCCACCTTGGACTTGAAAGTGGGTGTCGAGAATTAAGTCACATTTAATGTTGTTTGTTGGGTTTACATTGAGCCTCATAAGGGCATAAAGGGGTCAAATAAATCATAAGAAAGGTGTAAATAGTGAAATTATTCATAGAAAAGCATGAAATCTTGTTACAAGACTTTACAACACTTCAAAATAGGACTTAATAAGTAATGAAAAGGTGATTTTTCGGTGAATAGAGTCTATAAAAGTGTAGAAATATTTTACAAAATTTCACAACACCTTCACAAGACACCATTATTTGAATTTTAAGGACCTAAATGTGCATGTTCAAGCCATATTACATCAATAAATCAGAGAAAAATAGACCAAGCATCATGAAGAACAGTCTACAAGACCATGAAAATGACAAGGGGCAATTTTTCTATGGTGCACTTCCTTGTGTTGAAGTACCTAGTTCCTCTAATTAATACTAATTTTCACATTTCTCATCAATCATCTCAGCTCATCCTTGTCCTACACTAAGTGGGGGAAAGGGGGTTAGGAAGGCTTGTCCTCGTATGGCACTTATCGTTGTCTCTTTTGGCTAGTTGACCACCTTCCATGTATATATAAGAGGAAGCTTGGGATGTTGACAACATGCCTTAAGTCGTTTCGCATGTGATGTACTGAGTTATCTTTAGTAGTTGCATTTTGGGGGCAACCCCTTATCCATGATGTAGTTTCATTCAGGAGCATATGACTTGGCACAGGGCTTTCCAATAAGCTCTCATGTCTTCTTCTACTTTAAATCAATTTCTCATAACAATGGTATTAGGAATCACTTTAAAGTGGGGGCATACATCGACACTCATATTTCATTGTGTTATTTTTTGTCTTCTTGTGATCTATCCTTTTCTTGGTGGTGTCATTGGGTTTGATTTCCTCTGAAATTATGATATTTCTTCGACTTGTCCTCTCTTGGAGAAATTATGAATGGTGTTCCCCAAGAAGAGACCTTACACGAATTAAGAAAAGATCCCTTTGAACAATCCTTTACATGCATAAATTTTCATATGTGCTTAATGTAGCTTGTTAGGAATTGTGAAGCTCAAAGTTTCATTTTGTGGTGCCCTATTGAAGTTATCAAAGGGATAGATTTGGTATGGTTAGTATGATGAGAATCCTAAATATGGGCATGAATTTCTCATTGTACGGTGAGAAGCTGATACAGAGGCATGACTTTCTCACTAAGCCACTCTTTTTGGATACTCACCCAGTGAATAGCTTAAATTTACCTTGCCTCAAAGTGAGCATTCATTTTGGGAAAAGAGCTAAGGCTTGATCCACATCATGTTTGACAAATAGTCGAGGCTTGATCCACCTCTTTTTATTTTTGTTTTTCTTTCTTTTAGTGTTTTTCATTGTATATATGTGTATCTTGATGTTGCATATCACACACCTTGTGTTTGTATCTTGATGTTGCATATCATACACCTTTTGTGTGTCCCTTTTACCTTATGTTCGTTTGATGTAGCATCTTAGATCCTAGGGGCTTGAACACCCCCTTGATCTCTATCATTCTATACTATCCATATTGGTACACTTGGACCCTTCTTGAATGTCTAATTTAGTGTGAGTTTGAAGCAAGTTCCTCCTCTCACTAAAGTGGGGGTTAAATGTAGTGTAGGAAAAAGTATCCCTCTTTCACTCTTAATTTTGGAATAATTAATATTAAACTAATCCTAATGTTGCCTTGATGTGGTGTTGTAATATGTTTTACACATTCACATTAAGTTTATGGGCCTTTTTAACTAAATAGACCCAATTTTTCCTTAATTTAGTGTTGTAAAGTGTACTTGTTTACATCTTCACACTAATTTTTGGGCCCTCTTACATTTATTACCTTTAAATCATCATTAATAGGCCCCTAAGACCCTTTATTACGCATCTCAAGGATTATTTCAACTAAAATCTTGACATATTCAATAAATACACTTAATGATCTAACCCCCCAACATTTCCTTAGCCTAAAAAGCTAGGGTGGGACCCATATGCCACCTTGTGTTTATGAGTCCTCCTAGGTCAGACTCATACATCACCTTGGGCGTATGAGTCCCATTTGGCCTCTTTTTAGGGTTTTGAGTGAGAAATCAAGGTTTTCAATTCAAATTTTGTGAATGTTGTCATCTGGGATCTAATAAATAGTAAATTAGATGGAATGACTATATAGTTAAGATCTCAAATCATTATTTCACCTAAGTAACTTAAGGATCTTGAAGAAAGAGATATTTTCAAGCATTCAAGAGCATTTTTAAGGCACTTAAGAGTAGATTTGTAGAAGATTATTGCAACGATCAAGATCCATTGTCATGTCAAAGGATTGATGCATCATGCATGTTGTTTCGAGCTAATGTTGTCATGTATTGTTCAAGATAAATTCAAGTATTTAAAGGAATTATCTTTCATCAAGAATCATGATCAAGATCTACATCCTTTGAGGCCACTTCATGCTTGTTTATAGATTTAAAAGGTTTCAAATAAGGTTCTAGTATTTCATCTTGTCTTTCATGTTTCATTTCATTCATGTTCCATTTCTCATTAAGATTTGATTACCAAAATAGGTTTTGACCAAGGAAAACCCCTATTCCCTAAAAAAAAAACACTTTTTCTCTCGCTTTGTACGTTGCAGGTTTATAGGTTGAAGAAAAAGTGCATTGGAAGCCTTCAAAAGTACCAAGATTGCAAAGTTGTCAAAGTTGTCATAAAAAGTTGTCAAGGCTCACATAAACTTAGATCTAGAGAAAGATATCCAACATATTTACATGAAACTAGTGGGAAGTGCTTATTTAATCCATCTTCAAAAGCTCACAAAGTTTTAGTTCAAAATTCTGCTCCTAGGACACTTTTCACATTTTCGGGACACTTTACAATAGTCTAGCTGTATGGGTCCTAGTACACCATTTTTGTAAGTCTTCTGTAGATCTAGATTAGTCACTAGGAGATCCCAAAACTTGCCCAAAAACCCTAGAATGGGACTAAATCGCCCATTCTGGTGTATGATTCCTAGTGAGCTTCAAAAAAACAATTTTTAGAGTTTCAAACCTTGCTTGGACTCCATCATCCTTCCAGGTGCTTCTCTATTCATCATTTTATTATTTTGATTTTGA
Organism: Sequoia sempervirens; assembly: GCA_007258455.2. NCBI lineage: Eukaryota > Viridiplantae > Streptophyta > Pinopsida > Cupressales > Cupressaceae > Sequoia > Sequoia sempervirens. The sequence continues at coordinate 24,854 of VDFB02242508.1, read as the reverse complement.
GTTTCATTTCCTAGGTCATATAGCTAGATTTACATATTGCTTTCATATTTTTCTTTCTAAGTATTTGCTTAGTGGTGAACCCCCTTTTAATCACACCTAAGGAGACCTTGTAGCAACCCCTTCTCTCACTTGAATCATTGGTTTGTTTATTCTAGGGTTTCCTTTAATGAACTAAGAGTGAAATAGGACCCCCCATTGTGTTTCATCTTCTAAAAGGTGGAGCACCCTATTTCCATATATGTTCAGTTATCATAGATCTTCCAAGGGTTTCCTTATAGTTGAATGAGAAACAAAATAGGCAAGGGTTTTATTCTAATAAAATACTTTTAAATATTTATCCCTCATAGTGCTAAATGGATATTTGTGGGTATGATTATGTATAATTACTTCGAAAAAATATCCTATTCAATGTTAAGAGGATATCTATACATTTCACTCTAGCTAAATGATTCCAAATACTCATTCCATGCAATATTGAACGGGGGATTTTTTTAATGTGAAATCAATTCTTTGGATCATCTTTTATTTCGGTAAGTATGGATAGAGAACCACCAAGAACTACCATCTATGTACCATTAATGTACTAAATGTGTTCATACAGGTGTAATGGTTTAAATTGCTAAACATTCTTATGATCCATTGTATAATATTGAATAATACATGGACTTGCTTTAGAAAGTCAGATTTTTCTCTTGATAAAAATTACCATCTATATTTATGTTATGGTATATTATTTATTTCATGTTTAAATATATTTCTGTGTTTTGTAATTGTTAAAAGATAAAAAATTACACAATGCTCTCCTTCGAATATTTATCTAAGAAATGTATTTATCTACCCTTTTTCCTTTTAGAACTCACAAAAGTCTTATTAAAAGTATATTTTAACTTAGTTTTTGCTATTATTCCTATATATTCTAAATTTATGTTTTTAAATTTTTCTTATATATTTTATTCCAAAATTAAATTTAAGATATGGTTCAATTTAGCAATATTCTAAGTTTGTATTCCAAATCAATTTAGGTCACGACTCTTCAAAAGAATTGAACAAGAAAAACTACAACACTTCATAAAAAAAGAGGTGTACTCATTCAAATAAAGAAAATAGCTTAAAATAGAGTGATCTTATTTCTTTATGAATTCCTTGAGGTATAAAGTACATAGGTTCTAATTAAGAAGAAAAAGTATTTCATTTTTTACGCCGAAGGCATATCCAATTTGAAAGAGAAAAAGCTAAAATTTGTAATCAACACTACACATACCATGAGGAAAAGTACATAGGTTCTAATTAAGAAAAAAGTATTTCATTTTTTACGCCCAAGACATATCCAATTTGAAAGTGAAAAAGCTAAAATTTGTAATCAACACTACACATACCATGGGGAGACGATCAAATTGATCGTAGCCGTTCGCCACTTTTAAAATGCAATTTGCATTTTACTGCAAGTTCGTAGTTATTATTAAACAACTGATAGCAAATTTTGTACGAAAACTTAAATATTCTAATCATATTTGCTAGCGCATCTTTAATAATATCTGCAGCTTAGAACTAGCACGACTTTAATCGTACCTGCAAGTGGGTGCGTGAGCATATTTAAAATAACTTGTATAACATGTAATTTGTTTGGCATATTTATGACTAACTCCGTACTTCTTTTTTTATTGTTTGAACATACTGGTTTAATAGGTCGCGTTTGCTGTAAACCAGCCTTCAAATCTCAAACTACAAAACAAATCTATGGCTTGGTTATTGGTATCAACATGTTGCAGGCTATATTGAGATGGGCCTAAGAACATGGCGGATTAAGATTTTGGTAAAGTTTTACAGGCTCTTGGTGCCAGTATGTTCGATTTTTGCAATTTGCGTGAAAATACATACTAGCCAAGTTTTTAAATAATGCTTACCGTGTTGATGATCCAAGAAACATCGCCTGAAATACGCTTGCAAATTCATATCACCTACCTCAAAACGATATGGCAGCAAGATGTTAATAAAGGAAGATCAAGTTTTGGAATGGAGGAACTATTTTAATCACCATACTCAACCGATATCTAGAAGGAACCCTAGCTATTGGCCTGATGATCCACCTTCTTACACGTCAGTTGAAGATCATCTTTATTTCACTGTATTTCATATCACCATTTAAGAGCCGTTTGAATTATTTGTGGGCCTTTTTTGGGCTTGCATTGAAATTGATTGTAAGATTGTAAATTTTGATCGGTGTTGATCAGATTAATTGTAAGATTGTTTTGCCTTCAGCATGATTTTTCGATCCGTGTTGACTGAATTGATTGTAAGGTTGTTTCGTTATCAATCTGAGTTATAATCAGTAATGTTGCTTTATCCTATCTTAATAAACGCGTTTGTATGCTCATAGTTTACAATGGCTGCCTTTGTTTCCAAGTTTACAATATTCCTGTGTAAAGGTTGTATTGACTGTTACACAAAAAATCTTGTCTATAATAAGTTAGAAGTGACTGCCTTCTTGAAAATACATGGATCAAATCATCTGTAAATCACCAAGCAACATGATGCCAGTCACATAGGTCTCCATTCAAGATTGCAACCAATTGTTCTCAGGCGCTGCACCTTTAGTTTTGGTTATTCTGGTTCTGGTGTGTCCCTGCCATTGCTTCCTTCATCACTATTTTGTCTATGTCTGGTCTTGCTCCAGTAAATTTTAGACAATCCTTTCCCTGGGGAATTTTTATATGTAAAAGAACATTTCTCCTTGTTGCCATGAAATTAATTTCAAACTTGTATGTCTTTCATGTACAAGTTTATAAATTTTGTTCTCCATATTCTTATCCTCTTCCAAAACTCTGATTTTTGCACAGACAAGGAGGCTGTTGGCAAAGGCTGCGAAGTCTGGCTTTACAACTGGCAGTTGCATTTGCTTGAAAGTTCTTGAAACCTTTCAAAATTCCATCATTTATTCGAGGCATTCGATCAGACAGTTCACGTCCCTTGTCTATGCTTCCACATTTTGTATACATGTTTATCAGAGCAATTCTACATGCATTCCATTCGCTACCAAGCAGTTGACTGTTGACTCCATATTGCTTTCAATCATGGACCAGTGACTTAAAATGAAACTTGTTATGACATGGTCAATTCTGTATCTGATACTTTGTATTGCTTTTGTTTTGGGAATACACACCTTTAGTTCATTGATTTTCAATTAATACAGAGAAACAGTGCAGGAATATAGTGAGCAGATGAAGCTGCCTGCTCAAAGGCTATTGGCTGTAATTTCTGAAAGTATTGGCTTGCAATGTTTCTATTGGTGAACATTTAAAAAAAAAACTTTAGCAAAGGTGATTATCAATTTTATTATCTTTTTTATTTTGTTTTAATTTTGTTTTAATTTTATTTTTATATTTTAAATAGTTAATATTTTAATTTTATATTTTAAATAGTTAATATATATTAAATTTTAATTGAAATGTATTTTTTTTTATCATATAATATATATTTTTAGTATATTAATCTATTTTTTTATATTTTTTTATATATATTAATATATATTTTTAGTATATTTTTAGTATATTAATCTATCTTCCCCCTCTCTATCTTTCCCTCGCTTTCTCTCTACTCTCTCTCTATTACTTGTCTTTGTCACCATATCTCTCTATATCTCCCTCTCCCCCCTCTCCTTTCTCCCCCTCCTCTACCTATCTCTCTCCCTCTCCTTCATATCCATCTTCCTCTCTATCCCTATATCCTTACCCTTCTCTCTCTCTCTCTTCCTCTTTCTATCCACAACTCTTCAGTGTACCCATTGCACACCAAGGTACAATTGCTAGTTTATTTGTAAATAATTTTATTTTTTTTCTTTCATAATCTTTAATAAGGAGGTTACTTTTTATTCATCATAAGTTTCATCTCACCTAATTCTTTGATGCTTATATCCTAACATGCGACTCTTTTTGAGTAATACAAAATTTATTAACATTAAGGATATAATATTTGTAGAATTAATTTCGTACATTAACTTTGAGCAAATATTGTAGTGATTTTTTAAAAAATTGATTGAAACATTACAAATTTTATGTAGAAGAATATAAATCATAAATATACATATAAACAACACAACACATAAATGAATATTATATGGAGAAAATATTTTTAGGAGAAATAACCAAACACTCTTAATCCTACTTAGTGTATTATAAAATTAAAATAAAATTACAATACACTTGCAAAGTAAGATCTTAATAAGAAATCTACTAGCATTCAAACTTGGATACCTACAAATTCTCAATAGAATACAACTCTACAAGCATCTAATTAATAAAGTTCATTTTGAATACTTGACATTGTAATGATCACCTTTATATCATATAGTCATCGATACATGACTATCCTTAGGGGGGAAGGTTGTCACATCTCATTTAATTAGCTTAGTTTAATCACTAAATTGTTGTATCAATTGTTTAATAACAAGTAATTAAAAAAGATTATTTGGTTACATTAACTATTACTTGAAGGGTAGTTAATAAAAATGATTATAACGATTATGATTAATTATGCATTTTGACTCATAAAGTGCATCATGAATTTTTTGACATAATTTTTTCATATTGAAAAGAGAGTATCATTGAAGAAAAGGTTAGATAGATAGTGGAAGTAACTTTCTATGATGAAATCACACACACACACACTCACCTAGACTCATGTAGTTAGGTTGCTAGACTCACACACACATATTGAATATGTGTGTGAATAAGAGTAGAAACTTCAAAATTTGATATTGAATATATATTATTCTATGAGTGAAGCCACAATAGTGGTTTACAATTCAAGTGAGAAGGAAAACTCACAAAAAATGACCCCAAAGAAAAAAATTTATTTTGGGGGTTTGTACGAACCATCTTTTGGTTCGGCGAACCGATAGGGGTTTAGAACAGGGTTAGTGAACCCATTAGGGGTGCAGAACCCCAGGAGGTTCAAGTGAGCCTTTGAATTTTTTCATAAAAAAAACCAATGCATAGCAAAGGGTTATTTGAACCAACAGAGTGATTACATTTCGAACTAGGGGGTTAAATAGAACCATGGTTCAAAGACCTTTAATTCCATTTGAACTCTAGAGTTCGTTCGAACCCCCACTGCTATCATCCCTGCAAGACACAGAAAAAGTTAATTTTTTTACGCTTCAGAGCTCGGGTTGAGGATGAAAATAGAGGAGTCTTCAGAAACCCATTTAGAATCAGGTAGGTCTCAGAATGAGCTATCCAACGAATATAATATTAATATCTTTTGATTTTATTATGTATTTGTTTTTTTAGTTTTATTAAACATTGGTTCTTCACTGAAAATAAAGGTCTCTGTTCTGCACATGTGGAAAAATAGCATATTATCAAAAAAAAAAATTGAAAAATATGAGTGCACAGAGATATTGAAGTCCTTGATCCAACAAAAAATAAAATTGAATTTCGACATATACAAAAAGTTATCGTTATCACAGTTAGCTAATAATAAGATTGTAATTTTTTTGACTTTGAAACTTGATTAAAGAAAAAATATTAAATAAACAACTATCTAACTAAGTGGAAGCACTAGATATCAGAGTTAAAAATCTAAATTTGAAATAATTATAATTTTATCCTTCATGGAAAAAGGTTATGCATTATACAGTGTGCGTCACTTTTTGAAAATGTTGTTTTCTAGAAAAAACCAGTTTTCATGGGAAATGGAAAAAGGAATGCAATCTGATTCCAAAAAAATTGAAAAAAATATTTTTAGAATCTACAAAAAATGTGACGAGACTCTAGTTTTCATCATCTTCAAATTCCTCACGGTTTAGCCTGCTATAGGTGCGAATGTGAAGATTTAGTTAAAAATAATAATTTTAGTGTCTAGTTTGGCCAAAAATTGTAAACCACTATTATGGGATCACCCTATGTGATACATAAATATATTTGAATGGGAATAGAAATTCTTTATATAAATCTCAATAAATTAAATAATAATTGGAGAGTTTGTGTTAACATGGGCCATGAACTAAACTTTGTAAAAGAGTGTGTTAGTAGTTGATATGAAGTTATAATTTGACATTTTCTAAAATAGACCCAAACTAAATAGGAATATTCTTTTCTCTTTCTTATCATTCATCATTGTTATTATAGGAAAATAAAATAAAATAAAATATTGATAAATAACATGATATTTTATCTTAAGAGGAATAAGGTTATTTTAAAGGAAAATAATAAAATAATAAAAAATGGAAATGAATGATATAAGAAGTTAATATTATTTAAGATTCTTAAGTAAAGGAAGCCTAAAATAGAAGAAATAAAATAAGAATAACTAAACTCAAAACAGCTTTGCATACCTTGTTCTTGCTTTCAAAATTTTGCATGTGATCTTACATGGAGAAACCTGGTGAAGGTTGGAAAATCGAGCTACACACTTTTGTTGTCATTTATATTTCTGAATTCTTTTTGGAAGAGCATGGCTAATATAATTAAATTGTTGCACGTATGTCATTAATATGGTTTTTGGGAGAGTGTATTGTATTTGTTCATAACATAAATCAAGTTGTATAGTTATGATAAAGTGTTGTACATAGACTTGCACCACTACGATGATTGTAGACTCATTTATATATTTTGAAAAGATTAGATTTTAGGTAAGTGTTTGACCTGACTCAAAATTGTATATGCTTTATTCATTAATTATCATATTTTGTTAGTAGTTATTGGTAGATATTACAAAGGTGCCCACCACCTATGAATCAATCAATATCTGTACAACTTAAATGTTTTTAATGTTATCACTAGGGTAGAAAATGCATTCATTGCATGACAAAATCCCATGCAAAATCGCTTTGTTGGTTCTACTAAGATCTCTATATTCTCTTGATAAGAACTTTGTGTCTTACCGTGATGTTCTACTAAGACTGTCACTTTCTAGTTGTCGTCCAAGCCAAAACATTTAATGAATTATGTAACAACCTATGGCTTAAAGATGTGAGCATTTTATCAATAGCGAACTATTTAGGCAATGTTTTTCTTGTCGGTTGTATCCTAGAGAGGAAGGCTATGATTGTGTGAAGCGTAGGGAATTTTTATATTTTGGTCAAGGGATAGGACCATAAGATGTGATGACATGTGAAGGCTAGGACATGGCTATCATTGGGAGCTAATCAGAGGAATTGATTAATTAATTAATTGATTGATTATGATAATGTAGTATTGACTGCCTAGAATATGGCTATCACAGTCGTAACAACCCTGACATACCCATATTCAATTATGATGAGAATTTAGTAGAAATGAATTTAAGGCATTCCCACATTTGGATATTCATAGGTTGTTTCTTTGGCATGTGTTTGTAAGAATACCTTATGGAGTCTACCAAACACAAGAGAAAATATGTTACTTTTCTCTGTAATTCGATCAAAGGGGAAGAAAATAGTAACAACATAGGTTTAGAAAAAGTGCTCCAGATTATGGGAAACATCAATTTACAGTTCTCAAAATATGATGTGATAAATTAGAAAGCAGATTTTTTGATGGAAATTGTGTAGTTTTTTGAATCAACATTTTAAATTATATTCCATGATCCATCATCAAAATGTATGACAGAAAGAAATCAAAATATAAAAAATATAGTAATAGACTTGAAGAGATAAATAAATGTGGGGCTTGAATGGGAGACACAAAGTCCAAAAACTTTAGAAGCAGAATGATAACAAAGATTATAACAAATTCATAAAAACTAAATCTAGCCTATATTCTAAAAAGATGCATATTAAAATTAAGATAACAATAAACTATTCAAAACAACTAATACTATTGCAGTTTATTTTAATATTATAATTAGATATTGCACCCATGCTATTAAATAATGTAACAAAGTTAAAAAGCTTAGATTACCATAAAATCGAAATGCTCCAAAAACATCCTTACATTTTTGTGCTTGCGATTCCCGAACACTACTACATAAACAGGGTTTTTAAGACATTATTTTAAGACAAAATATTAGTTTTGTCTTAAATATATTTTTAATTTTTTAATTGTCTTAAATTAAGACAATAAAAAAATACTTATTTCTAAAATAACTTTTTTATTTCCCTCTTTTTTTTCATTTTCCCTCCATCAATATTTGACATGCATTTTCTTTTTTTATGAACAGAAGAGCATAAGCATGAGCAACAGGGGGTTAATGGCAGGAACTCTGCGTGGTTCCACTGCAGACTTTCACAAAAGATATTCGTGTAACGCTTGCACTGCCGTACATTAGAGGCATTGCTTTCTTCCAGCAATTTTCTGTGCCACTAACATTAGCACAGATGGACACTGTGCATAAGCAATCTTCAATGCATGCCTGTTGGCAGGCAGTTTGAATCAAAGAGTAGGAACAAAAGAACAGAGGCACGATCAACAGGGGGTTAATGGCAGCTACTTTCCTTTGTCGTTTTTTAATCACTCACACCTAGGTCATATTGCTTAGGTTTTTGTTGCTAGGGTTTTTAGATTTAAGTGCTCGCTACTCTGCTTGGTCTTCTTTCGCAGGGGGAGAGTGAACGCAGCTGCTGCCAGGAGCACGGTTAGTAGTTGCAGAGTAAGGATCTTGTAACTTCGATTCAGAATGGTAAGTTCTCATCTATGCTTACCCTCTTCCTTCTTCCGACTTAGAAAACAACAACAAAAATAAAAATTACTGCTATATCAATCGACCATTTACTTCCATGGAATAATTTGTATGATTTTAGCACTACGTAGCACATTTTGTAGACATGTATTGTTTATTTTGATTATATTTCTATGAATGCTCCTCTGTCCGGGTTTAAATTTGTTTTTTTCTTCAAACAAGCCTTTGAAGAAAGTTTTTTCTAAACCTTCTAAAGTCCTGGTTAGAATATGAAATCTTTTATGCCATAGAAAACAATCCATCTCAGCACATGCACTAAAATGATAGAAGGCGTAGGGATCGGAAAGAAAAACCGTTGTTCTGTACAGACCTTAGCCTTTTCATTTCCATCCAACTTTTTCAAGATGGCATAGTCATGGCATATCACCATTTATTTCCTTGTACAGGAACAGTATACTTTATATTTTACCCATACATGCTAAGTCTATCTTGCATGTCACTGTAAAATAATAAAGTAAAATCTTTTTTTTTCTTGCATACGCTAGAGATTAAGAAAATTTGGCTTAGAACATGTTTCTATGGATGAGTAACAGAGGGTTGGTAATGCATTCCTTAAATTGCAACAGGTAATAAGAAAAGCAAAAATTCCATGAATTAACTACAGACATCATATGACAACAGCTGGAGTTCCCAGTTTCAATATCAAACTGAAAATGATTGGAAAAGGAACCTCAAATCTCAAATAACTTCCAGATTTACATCTGCTAGTTTCATTTCTAACTACATTCATGTTGTCTTGTTAAAAGCTTATATATTTATAATTTTACAACAATGTAATCTGTTAACATTTCCATTCTTTCCCACCGAGTAGGCTCCCATATTTTTCCTTATCCTTTCAACTTTGTATTGTTCCACCTCAAACTCAATCAAGCTAAACTTAATTTGGCTTTATTATTTTATGTTTTGTTCTTTTATATGGACCTTTGCCCTATTGTGAAATACCTAAACCCTCGAAGCAACCTGCTATGCCTATTGTTTATGTTTTTGTTGCATGATTAAATTCTTGAACTATATTAAGAATCATAGATACCTGAGATATATCTTTCTGCTTTATTATGTCATCCCTTCAACAACTGCAGAAGACTTAAACTCCTAAATCTATCTGCTGAATGAGATGGATATGTCGATGATGCAAGATTAAATTAATAAGCTACATTTGGTGTCACTAGGACTATTGTGTTTATTTCAGTGCAACTAAGCTAAAATAGATTTGTGAAATGTGTCATAGGTCTCATCAACATAGATAGGAAGATTTTAGGATGTTTCCAATATTGTGTTTATTTCAATGCAGTTGAGTGAAAAAATATTCATGAAATACCCCAGGAGTTATTTTAATATAGAAAGGACGAATTAGGATGTAGCCATTCTTGTGAGACCTCAACCTTAAGAGAAATTGCATACAGGATTTTATGCAAAATGAAGAAATCTCAACGAGCCCATCTTATATATCTATTTTGTCAAATTGTTGTTCAATATCTCATATAAGAGATCTTTTTCTTAAGAATAGTTTCCTGTTAAAGAGAGTGGCATGTGACACATGTTCATGCCAATAAGTCAAGCATACTGCTATTATTGGAAGTTATGGATAATGCTATCAAATACTTATTTCTACTCTAAAACTGCATTTTTTTAATTTTGTTTTCCCAAACTATTTTTTTGCCTTTTTATTCTAGATGAAGTTTGAATAGTTGGTGCAATCATATAAGGTATTTTTGATTTCTATAAAGAGTCATTTTCTGCATCTTTGTCTATTTAGAATCATAATGGTTGCTATATTGAACATTTGGTCACTGGTGTTCTTTACATGTGAAGTCTGCCTGGGAGGTGACTGTCTAATGATCAAGCTTGGATTGAAAATTTTCTCACTTTATTAATGGTAATTTGGCTAACATTAGAGTGGGAGTTTGATGGGTTTCTGAGGATGGTAGTGAGGATTTCAAGCCAGGATTACAAAAATATATACAAGCTGTGAAGGTAACGAAGAGTAACATATATGAAGGTGAAGGAGACCCAATATTGTTAATATGGTGGTTAGATTAGTTCCCAGTTAGGGCATTTTTGTCTTGGTATATCACAAGAATATTTCACCAATTTCAAGCTAGGGGCACAACAAACTGTGAAAGATAATACACAAATTTCTGTTTATGGAGGAGGTCAAAGGAGCTACATATTGTTCATTGGATTATGTCCTAGATAGGGCATATTAATTCATGCTTTGGCATAATGGTCTCAGTGGATTTACTATCACAGTATCACTGCTCAACTTTGTTGAGGATAACTTAGTAACTAAGATGAGCAAGCGTTGAATTCTTGAATCTGATGATATACATTATCTATGCTTTGCATTGAGTATTCTACTTGGATGGGTTACAGGAAAGTAATCCCCTTGAAAATGTGTTAATTATCTTATGCTTTTGTAAGCTTCCATATTCTGCACAGTGACAATGCAAGGCATCTCATTATTTACATGGGCAGTTGCATTAGAAAACTAGTCAATTTTTTTATGCTGGCATTAGTGTGGGAGGCAGTATGCTGGTTTTACTAAGTAGAGATGCACAGATATTATGGTGCCAGCTGCGGTGGTGGGGTTGGCAATAACACACTTGGTGGGGCTAGTGCAAGGGATACTGCCCGGTTAGACTTATCATATTCATCCTCAAACATTTCATTAATTTCTAGGTAAATATTCTTCTTATGCAACAATATAATTTTACTCTAATTTTGTGATTTTGCATGATTGCATGAGCAATAAAAATTTAAGAATTGTCTTATTTCTGATTAGCAAGGATGTGTTTGATTGTAGTTTTACTTCTACCCATTTTAGGTTGTTAAATGTTGTTGTATTTCAGGAATGTCAGTTCTTTTTATATTGCTTAACGATCTATAATCCAAAATATTGAATATTGAAATGTAATATGAATTTCACTTTGATTATCCTTAGCTTACTCAAATATCCTTACTCTATTAGGTTTTAACTTCATATGGAGAGCTTTCTGGAAAATCGAACATTCACTTGAACCAAGGCAGTTTACGTGAAAACATTGAAAAGATTAAATATGGAGTACATTCGGTATCCAAATAGAAAATAGTCAGCAGTGTAGAACAGCTGTGTGATTAGTAAATTTTGCATGTTACTATTTTTTTTTTTTGATAACTAAACTTATATGATATATCTTTACTCTAAAGCAGAAAATACCTAAAAAAGGATTCTAAACAATAGGATGTTGATTGGCATCTCTACAACCAGAACCAGTATAAGTGTGCCAACCATATGTGCTAAATATCAACAAAAAATTCCATCCAATATGATGTAGAAATCGGCCACAACGGGCAATCCAAATGGCTGCTTCACGACTATAACTAACCAACCTCCATAGCCAAATGACATACCAGTGGTGGAAGAAAGGAATGCATGATGCAATGAAATAGTTGTAAATGGCTCCAGTTTAAGGCATAGCAGTAAAACCTGGGAAAAACCCTTGGGCCAAACTTCAAAAATTGGTAAAATATGAAAAACATTTGTTTTTTTGAAAAGACTGCCAAATATTTTGAAATGACAGCAGTTTTTTTTCCAATAAATCCCTCAAGATTCATTTTTTTTGCCATTTTATCAAAGTTCTCTTGTGATTGAAATCTGGAAGCTTCTTCTTTTAAACAATATGAAATAGAGACAGGGCAACGTTAGTCTGAAATTGCTGATTAGTTGATAAGAGGATTAAGTCATGGTAAAAGACCATATGGAATGATACCCTTGGAACCCACCTGTGGAACCCTATTTTATGAGGTTGCACATCAATCATCATTGGTCTACATTTGAGAGGGATCAAAATGAAACTTTTTTAGAGTTAAGAGGGATATGAATAGAAGAAATAAATTGATTAGAGATTGAGATGCCTATTCTTCTTGGTTTCAAATTGCAAGTTACTGTAAATTATTAATAAATTGAATTTTTCTCTAACCTCTGCCTGTTTCCTAGTTTATAAATAATTAATAATTTGCCTGCTTTAGAAATTTCTAAGCAAATGCAATTCTCAGGTTTAAAGCCAAATTCTAGAACCTTTACTAGCATCCTCCCTGCCCTTGCCAAAATGGGAGCTTTGGAACAGTATGTACATCCATCGAAGCATAAAGGATAGAGGAACTTTGTTAGATATTATAGTCACAACTGCCCTAGTAGACATGCATGCAAAAAGTGGAAGCATTAACAAGGCACGTGAACTGTTTGACAGAATATCTTAAAAAGATGTCATCTCATGGACTATAATGATTGCAGGATATGTAAAAAATGGATTTGTTAAAAAGGCTTTAGAAACTTTCAAGCATATGCAATTGGAAGGTGTAAAGCCAAATTCCACAACCTTCGAGAGTTTCCTCCCTGCCTATGCCAATATGGTAGCTTTGGAACAGGGTATGGGCATCCATCAAAGCATCGTGAAAGGAGGGAGGGATATATTCAGAATCAATGCTCAACGTCATAGGGGATGAATTGATAACCACACCTCATGGGGTGTTATAAACAACACTACCACTGAAGGGGTATGTCAATAAGTCAAATCTCACAATACGTCAATCAAAATAAATAAATAAAGTAGTTTGTTTGTACCATGTTGATCAGTCAATGTTGTAAGCAAAGCCTTTAGATTTAGGTACCAAGAATGCAATAGAAAATATATTATTCTATTTATCAATTCTATTTCATTCATTTCTGTTGTATTTTTTGTATTAGTATGTTTGACCTCATTATGGTTAACATTTGTAACAATATTGTCATTGTCTTTATTGAAAACTATATATATAGGTATGTTCCAAGAATACTATAGAAATAGCTTCTTGTAAGGCATGTATTAACCCTCCCTTGTTACAAGTAACCTCAAAACACTTACCTTTGCAATTCTTTTTTAAACCTATTACCACATGCAAGAAACTACTACCCAAGGTGGAGTGAAATCCTCCAAATAAGGAAAAAAATATTTTTCTTTTTGTATTTTCACTATACTTGATAAAAAAAAATTTATAAAATAATTATAGTACCGACAGCTCATTACAGTTGAATTGGAGCATCTATTTAAAAAATTAGAAACCAAGGGATTTTATCTGTGAGCTCTTCAACATCAAAATCTAATAATCAATGTGTTTCCACAACCAAAACACAATCAGTCAAAATCATAGAGAATTGGGCTTTAGGGTGGAAATATAATATCCTGACCCACTGTACATTACAGTAAAATTGAAGTTATTCTGAAGCTTTTAGCAAGTGTTTCATTAAAAAAGAAGATCAAAGTGATTTTGGAGTGATGAGATGGACAAAAGAAGCATAGAAAACAACCCCTTGCTGCACACAAGTAGTAATAGTGATAATAACAATAATATTATGAGAATGGCAACTTTATAGTAGGTGGTGTGGTTCATATGGAGGCAGAGCAGCAGGAGAATACTAAGAGAGCCATCAAATATGGTGTGCATAATGGCCAGACAACAATTGGAGGAATGACAAACTGAATGTGCCCATTCAAAGCCTGTGGTGATACTAAACCTTCTCTAGAACCATGTGTTGTTGCTGTTTTGGCTTGCAGTTTGCATGAGAGGCCATCTTTACCCCATAGCATTTGGATTGAGGGATGTATTCTCAATGGTTTCTGCATATGATTTATGGGTGGTATAAATTCAAAGCAACTAGAGTTTTTCAATCTTCCATCCAATGCAGGGACAATGGTAGATGAAATAAAGTTACAAGAAATAAACGATCTGTGAAAATCAAATGCAATGCTTATCACACACAATTCTGGTGATTTTAAAAAAATATCTGACAAATTAAAAGAAAATGGCATGACACGCTTTTAAGGGACTGAATTCCCACATAAGAGCCTATTGGCTAACTATAATGCCAAAACATGAAAGCAGAGAATACTGAGTCAATTCCGTTGACAACTTAGAATGAACAATGGAGCAAGTCTTTAGATATTTTCAGTTTTGTGGGGCTTGTTGTGACTTGGTAAATTTCAAACTGTTGGCTGACCTTGGGTTTAGATGCCACATATTCACATGGAGCTTGTACCCAACATTGTTTGATGTTTGCATGCTCCTTTTGACCATAGTTCATGATTCCATATTGTGATTTTTGTTTCTGATGCCGAGGACATCATAATCCATGAGTTTTGTAGACCTAAAACACATGGCAATAGTTATATATTTAAAAATGTTGTTTCCTTAAGTTGAAATCCACTTTTATCGTCATGTTTTTGATTTATACTTGTGTATGTGATCAAAACAGCTTCTATTTGATTAATTATTGTGTCTTTATACTTTATCTATTGAAAAGTGCATGATAAAAGCTCTAAATCCTTAAAAAGCTTTATCTTTCATGGTTTTCTCAATTCGCTGAGTCTTTGCCAAAGTCTTGGCCAAGTTCGAGTATTGAGTCCAAGTCTGAGTCAAAAATCAGCTTGCTATTATTGTGTTGAGTACAAGTTGTGTAACACTGTTTTGATGAAATCTCTATAATCCATTCGCCACTCTGCTGCAAGTCTTATGACATGAGAATTATTTTTTAATATACATTTATATTTTCATACGGTAGAAACATGTATTCTCTTCAACCTGCATGTGAATATTGATCACGTTTCAATGATCTTCAATATGAATATTATGTTGGATTGGCTTAAGATGGCAATCAATCCTTTGATAGCCTTTGTATTTCAATAATCTATTTTTTGCATAAGATCAGTTATGGACACATGGCCCACCCCAAACAAATAGCAAAGGTTATTGAAAGATAAGAGTAAAAATTAAAAAAAGATCTTAAGGCAGAGGCAGTGAGGGCATCTTGCTGATAAAAATTTCAATATCAACTTCACTTCAGTAGAAGATGTGCCTATAAAGAGTGAGTTTATGTATTTCTTTTTAATGAAAGCAAAGAACAAACAAAATGCAACCTACACGCTATTTACACTCCACTTTTGCCATCAAATCACAAATTTGAAACATTTTGTGTTCTTTAATAAAAAACTTCATTTTCAATTCCAAACTTGATTTGACTCCCAGTTTGAAATGGAAAGTTCTCATCATATTAATTAATGAATCGAAAATCCTCTTATTTAATAATTAGTTCTTTTGAACATTGCAACCTCCCAGATTATATGCTGGATATTTTCTTGGATAGGATTGGCACCTAGATGACATTGAACTTAGCAGTGCAGTTTAAAATAAAGATTCTCTGGCATGCCAATAAAAACATCTACACTTCTAACTTGGAGCTTGTTCATGATAGAATATGACTCTCCTTGTCATTAAGGATGCCTTCTATGGTGCAAGAGTGGGTGTCTCTTGTCATTTGCGGGTAAATTATCTCCATAGAATCAAATCCTCCAACTGTCTTTCATCACCTTTGGTAATCCTACTTACACATATTCACTGGTGATGGAAATGTCTTTGTCTTATGGTAAAACCTCATTAAAAATTTTGGTCCGGACAAAAGTTCTTCTACTTCAAACAGACAATGCATGTTCTCTTGCAATGGTCTCCCTCGAGAATGATCACTCTATTAAATTCCATGACTAGAAAAACTGCTTTGAACTCCATAACGTGTTGCTAGTGACATCATTCATTTGTGGAAGTCATAACATGATAGAGGATAGCTGATTAGGATGGACAATGACTGACTCAAAAGTGCCCCAGATTTTTAGTATATGATGCAAAATAACCCTTTAAAATTTGGGCTTAATGGGGTCCAATTTGTCTTTATCTTACAACTTGTTCATGGTATCATTGAATGCCATTAAAATATTTATTACTTTATAGTTTATTGCATATTCTAACACCTTAAGAAATATTTTACTAACATAATAATCATGTGCTAAAGTTATAACAACTCCACAACTACCAAATTGAAATAAGCACTTAAACATTTCACTATACATCTTGACAATAGGTACAGCAAGTCTTTTAAGAAACCTGTCCCATAAATGAAAATCTAGATCATTGTCTCAGTCCTGATAGATGTTGTTCCAGCTCATCTATCTTTGCCTCCCATGTTTAGCTCTTATACAGGTAGACTCCTTTTTGTCAAACTTAGTCATTCTACAAGTTAAAACATAATAATCAATTCCTTATTATCAAGGCAAACTACCAAGTGCTCATACCTTCACTTTTGTAGTTTGTTCTAGAATGCTTTGAGCATGTTTGGTCTGCATGGGTAATCGGCTGCTTCAACCACTCCATCTAGCATCTGATGGCTATATTTAAGTTAAATATATTGACATTGCAAAGGAATGGACATATACTAAAAAATGGAAAAATCTTCTACTATTATGCAATTGCCACCAAACAAATTGATTTTTGACTCTTTGAGAATCTTTGGGTTCTGGCTGCATTGAATGTAAATGGAATTTGCAGGGTCATGTCAAGCCTGTCACTTGATCAAATCATGAACTAGTCACTTGGCTGTTTTCCTTCTTTTGGTGCATTTCTATGGTCATATTATGAAAATAATTTTGTTTTCTGTCATAACATTTTTAGGGAAAATGCAGATTTAAATTATTGCAGGAAGCACTTGTTGGTGCAAATAGGTTGAAATTGTAATGTAAATGGATGGAAACACTCTGTAATTGTGAATATCTGAATATGTTACTTATTGTAGATAGCTGAGATTTTTGCAGCAAATGACTACAATAAATTTCTGTGATTAATGAGCAGATTGCCTTACTAGGTAAAGTGTTAATTACTATTTTTATAGGTGAAAAAGTTTGCCATATGGCTGCAATAATTTGCTGTAGAATAGGATGATTTTCTCATAGAAGAAAGCCAGTTTTCTATTATTTCTCAGTTTAATTTGCTGTGGATGAAGTAAAATATCCTAAAAGTATTCTCCCTCTCTTCTTTGCACTGTATAATGTAGTTTCCATTTAAGATTAATAAATGATGCCTAATAATGGGGGATAGATCTTAAATATTATATATTATTGTCATCATTTTCTTAATTGAAAATACTTATTTTTTAAAGTTGATGTTCTCAATTGCTTTATAGAGTTTTCCCTGTTGTTCCATATTTATCTGGAAAACATTTCCGTCCTTCCTGCTGTCCCTGTCGTGGAGTCTTTGTGCAAAGTAGTGTAATCTATAATAATGGTTAACATGTTTTAAAAAAAGTTCTTCCTCAATAGTTTTGTGCACTTTGTTTATTTAACATATTACTGCCTAGTGACTAATAGCCAAGATCTATTATGTTCTTTGCATTGGAGTTCAATTTACAAAAGGCAATAAAAGTTGCATGTTTATGACTAGTTCTTGGCGCTTCACATTAACTTTTATCAAGATCTCTTGAAAAAAAAGCATGGACATGGTCTCATTTCTTGATTGTAATATGATATAGTATGAGTGGCTAAAGATCAACAAGTTACAATGTTGTTTAGGTTTTGTGTGAAAGTTTCCCTGAATCAAAATTTCCTGTTTTGTATGTTCTACTGCCACAGGGAATGCTAACAATAGTGTTAATTAGAACAGGAGTGTTATCACACATTTGCCCCGAATGACCTTTTCCATAATTTTCTCCTATTGTTTGTTTTGAGCACATCTTTGCTCAGCTATCAATGGAAGGATCTGTTAAATGCTTTGCAGTGAAAATCGAATGTTTCAGAAGGCAAAGGAGTTTTTGATTTTTATAATTAGCTCCTAGCTCTTCACTTCAGCTGTGCTGTCATATCTTGAAAAATAAATTATGGACAATCTCAATTAGGTGCAGTGAGACTTATTTTAATTTACATAGGAGTCTATCCTACACTTTCTTAAGGGTTCAAACATCATAAAAGATGACTCCAGTACATGAGTGGTGTATATTAAACTAATTAAAGTATAAATTTAGTGTATGCAGTTAACTATCTGGATTGTTATAGAACTGACTTACACCCACGATTTAAATATCAACACATAATCAAGGTCAATCACTAAAATGTCCATATTGAGAGGATTTGTGCAAGCTTGAGTTAGAACAATGAAGTTAAAAATACAATCTACAATCTACTAGCCTATCCAATTTGGTTAAGCTAATTACATATATAACTCTATATTATGACATAGATCTAATGTCAATACTATTTTTATTGGCATTGCCTTATCATTGAAAGTTTTGAACTGATGAAAAACTTATATATTCAGCGATATAACCCTTGGATGAGCACTGTATTTCTTGGAATTGTTTTATCATTGGAGGTTTTGAACTGATGAAATTTATCTTTTCAGCAATTTGACCCTTGGACGAGCACTGTATACCTGAATGATCACAGCCTTTATGGGAAGAAACCCATCATTTATTAAAATCTTGTAGTTGATTACCTCATCCAGTGGCTTGTCAAATCCCAGATTCTTTGCATGTGCCCACATTAATCTGGTTTGCATATAAATTGGTGTCACTATTGCATCGTTGTCATTTTGTACAACAACCATTGTGTATTTGACTAAAAAATAGTAGAGATAACCAGAGCCAGAAAAAACTTGTCTGACACATGAAAATTTGAAGCCAAAATAGCCCCTTAAATGGCTGAGTTTTGGAGGGGGTTGTTACTGACATAGTTTGATTAAAAGAAATCCCCAAAAAAAAAGGGAAAATGTTGTTTGCCTGCAGAAATTGTGAATTGGGGCAGGTCGTTGAGTTCCTTGCTGCTTGGGGTTTCTGGGTATGTGTAGTCTTATGTGCAAAATGAGAGGGACACCAAATGATAAATCTTATTGTGCACATGCCTTTGAGAACCTGCTTCCTTGGCTTTGTCCATTCTCATTATCAATACAATAATACACAAGGGAACACATGGCCTTTGCACATTTAGTTCCCTGAAAGGGAATCATTTTCTTTTTCTGGTTAGATAAGAAGTTCCAAATATTCATGCCATCAAATCAAACAGTAGTTTTTTATTATTTAACTTAATATATTATTATTTTAGCAGAGATGCTAAAAATGACATTTTTTATGTGGTTTTTTATTTTTTATTTCCTTGTAAGCTTTTAAGTTTATTATTTAGCAGTTGAAATCTAGTAAAATTTTGCTTTGACACAGTTGATTCCATGTTATAGATATATGCTTTTTATTTCTGAGTAGTGAATTATATGAAACTAAAGCAAATGCTGTAAATATTATATCATTGTACATTGGATGTGGCCATAATTTTCTACTTTATGAGTTTTATCTCAGTAAATATCTTCTTTCAATATGCATAATGAAAATATCTTAGAGATAATATGTCTATACTTAACACTGAATTATAACACAACTGCATCCGTATGAGATGCGAGTAAATATCTTTCTTTTCTCTTCATTGACAGTTTTGTTGGCTTCTGTTTGTTGTGTTTGACACAGGTAATCTTTCCAGCACTTGATTCACGTGTAAAGAATGTTGCAAGGACATATTCTTTGGAGCATAAAGGGGAAAGTGATTTGCTTGATCAGGTATTTGAACTCTTAAATTCAGCATTGAGAGACAACCACAATGGTTCTCTGAAATTACGCCGAGAGCTTGTCTGCTGCACAGAGGCCATTCAGACATCTCTTTGTCAACATATGTCGAAAGAAGCAGAACAGGTATGAGTTTTTCTCTATAATGCATTTATTTTTTATTGTACATCTGAAGTGGGTCTTTTTAATTGAAAATTCTGCATCAAAACATGAGGTTGCTGCTTGGTTTAACTTTGCTATATTTGCAAAAGAAATCAGGCATACCTGCTCCTGTTTCAACGTGTATGTTAGAATATAGGCTCTTCTGCTTATTGCCATAAAGATTTTACACTTGAAGTCCTTGCCTCAGAAATGTGATTGGTATTAGTTTCCATTTCTGTTTAAATTGTGAATTTATATTTTCTATAATGGAAAGTCACAGTAATGCCTTAGTACTATTTGTCAAGTGTACAATATGATACATCTGATATGTGTTTTTTCTTTCCAAGTTTCTAGTTTGGGAACATAGAACTGCATTTTTATTTCTATACCACCACTAGTTAGAATATATTGAAATGGTGTAGATAGCATGTTAAAAGTGGATTTTGTTTGGACTGTTCTTTAGCATTCTCAAAATCATGTTAATTTGTGGATGCACTAAAATTATAGCCTATTTGATAGAGACAATTACAATGAAGTTGTATGCTTGTTTGTGGCTTTGATTCTGCTGTAAGTCTATTGCTCTAATAAGATATCAAAGTCATTCAATTGTATGATACAAATTCAATAGTAGGGAGTCAGTATGAAATTTCTATGGTGGGGTCAAACCAAAGGTTGCTCCAACTGTTGTTATAGTCAGGGCTCTGAGGTAAGAATGCACGTAGAAAGGCTGCAGATAGCTACACACTGGCAAAGTTGGTGTAGGTTTTTGAGGCACCTCTTGCATTTCATAGACTGAAACTTGACACCAACAGTTGAAGTCTCCACCACAGTCTTCTACACAAGCAACGCCATTGCTGGAAAGCAAAGGAAAAAGAAGATAAATGAAATATGTGCCGATCAAATCAGATCAGACTGAGCAAGTTTTGATCCAAAAGATTTGTCGTTGTGCAAGTGAGAGTGCATTAAATAGGACAAGTTATTGGTATTTTCTTGCGTATCTGTAAACATGTTGTAAGTTGGAATTAGACTTCTTTTATAAATTTAAGGTATGATTTATAAATACTACATTTTGGTATTATTTCAGTAAACATCATTTTTATAGTTAAATTGTGGTTTATTTTCTCTCATAACTTTTATCTTAAAATCACAGGTATGACTTCTATCATAAATCTTGAGCTTGAATTACTGGATTTGGATTTGTGGGCAACAAGGTCGATTAAACAAAGGCAGCAAAATGTATGGATGGTGAAGGTTTAGCCGGCACCTTATCTTCCTTAGAATGATGCTGAGATGTCCGAATTTTGAAGTGGTGAGGAGACTTATTTATTTGCATTTTTTTGAGCTTTCTTTCCTTGACTACAAATAAAAATGTAATATGTAACTTTTGTCCATAATAGACCAAGCTCCTAGACTCTAATATAACATCAGAGTTTTGACTCATCATCGTGAAGCTTTTATGTGAGAAACTGGTGTTATTTTATTTCTAATTGAAGGTTCTTGATTGTCAAATTCATTAATTGAGAAAACTACTGTTCATTTCCATTAAAAACATCATGTTGTGTATAATCTCTCATATTAGGCTGAATGGATTGTAGAGGGAAGAATTATATTTCATATTTTCCTTTAGTCTACAATCCAATGTCTTCATCTCCTTTGTGTTATTTTTTCATGATATTAGTCTAAATTTCTCTCTTGTGTGGTAATTTCTCTTCATGTTATATTAGAATGGGAGAAGGCTGGGTGTCATTTATTATTGTTGGATAGGAAGTGGTCTTGATTTACTAATTAATGTTGTGTAGAGGCTATTAGGTGCTTAGGTTTGGTTATTAATCTCTTCTTGGAGATAAGAAGATTGTCGATGGTTGGAAAACACTGCAAGGTAATTCAATGTTTGAATTGGGTGTGGGATGACCTAATCTTTTGAGGTTGTCAAAGTTTGACTTTAAACTAGTGTGAGGATTCTTATTCTCATGATAATATGTTTTGATATGTTGTTAAGACTACAAATTTCTTGGTTGGATGTAATGTACAAGGCATTCATTGCAGAAGCTGTATGGTTATTTTGTGAATATCTTTATGATGATCAGGTTATGAGTAAATCAACCAGATTTTGATTTGGAAATTCAGAAGTCAATTTCCATAATTTAGATTTCCAATGTACTTCAAAATATTGTTTTCTACAGGAATTAGGTGAAATATATGAAGCTGAAGAAACTTTGGAACTGGCTTTGGAATAGTTTGAGCGAGTTGCAGGGCTCTATCAAGGTGAAGAAGTTACTAGTATGGCTAACCAGTGCCAACTTAAAGTTGCACAGTTTGCAGCCCAGCTTGAGCAGTAAGTTATATGAAAGAAAATATTTGTGAAAGTTTTTTGGGATCACATATTTTCACTTTTGGGCTATCAAATGACTAGTGTAGTGGTTGCTTATAATTGGATATTTTTTTGGGGTTTGATTTGCAGATTTATTATTTTCAGTTAATGTGTAGAGACTTGTGGATTTGTGGTTCTTTAAATGAACAATGCAAATGGATTTACTTGTTAAATCTAATATTGTTTACTTGCAGGAAAATTTTTCTTTCACCGTATTGATTATCTTAAAGGAAGAATTCAACTCTCTCCAAAATCATATCAAAATCTTGAAAGGTTGTGTTATGCTCAAAGACGATTTGGAAATCTTGTCGTTCATCAATAACAAAGTACATGATTTAGTGGATTGTTACAATGAAAAGTTATCAGCCTTTGAGAGGACCATACATAAGCATGCAAGAAGAAAGTTCCCGTTCTGAAGCAAAATTGTCCAGTCCAGACAATTGAGTCAACTCTTTGTCAAGCTACCTTGCCATGCTCGAAAGAGTTATGCTGGTAGTTGGGTATATTCCAATGGCTTTTAGGAAAATATTAACATTTTCTCTTTCCTAGAAATGAATCGTTTGTGTATGTCATGTTATGACGTACGTGTTGCTCATGATTGTATGAACAAGTTTATAAACTATAAATAAAAAAATACTTATTGGCATTTACTTTATGAATTTGGATTAGGATGCATTATTTTCTTTGTTTTTTTATGAACATTATGCTTTGTGTATTCGACAACTGTTCATTGCTCCCAACTTCAAAATCATTGATAATTTCTATTATAATTTTCCATCGCATTTGAAAAATAAAAAATAAAAACTCCAACAAATAGGAGGACGACGAGAATTTGAAAACATTGAATTGTTTATTTTTTTAATACATTTTTACATATTGTCTCTAAAGAAACAATTTTTACATATTGTCTCTGTAGAGACAATATGTCTTTAATCCCAACTATTGTCTTTAAAGAGACAAAAGTGAAATTGTCTCTAAAGAGACAAACGTGAAATTGTCTCTAAAGAGACAAAAATACTTCTATTTCATATTGTCTTTATAGAGACAATTTCATATTGTCTTTATAGAGACACCCGCTTAAAGACAATACTTGAGACAATACACAACTTTTTTTTTGTCTCAAGTTAAGACAATTTACTCAAAAATTGTCTCAAAAATTGTCTTAAACCCCTCTATGTAGTAGTGGAAGCCGACATCCCTGAGACAATTCTTTAATTTGTCCTTGAAAATCATCCATTTCCAGTTCCTACCAAATTGAAAAAATAGGATACTGCTGAGACGGCCATTGCAAGAAACAGAATAACCAACAAAAATTTACAGTATTCCACATCCCGCCGGACCAAGACCCAAGTGAAGATTCAAACCATTTTGGTTGACAGTGGAAGGAGAACAATGGATTGAGCTTTGGGCCTTGCTGTCACTGCCTCGATCAAATGCAGCCACTGACTTAAAATCCTCATTTAAAGGGATGACCCGAGGCTGTAAGTATTTGGGCCCTATGCGGGGCTGAGGAAAACAATCTGGCGAAAACGAGCAGACATTTGGGCCGCCACGGTCACTGTAAACCGATGTAAAAAAAGAGAACCCGCAACGATCAGACTGTGTCGGGACGTAAAACCATAACAACACAGTGAGCTTCAGTTATATAACAAACTAAACAGTTGCCTACGCAAGAGAAAACCAACAAAGCTGGTAATAAAATAAAACAATTTAGGCATTCACATAGTAAAGAGCAATAAAAAGCAGCGGAAGAATGATGTACCTGAGGGGATTCCGGACTAGAGGAGTTGGGATTCAGATGTTGCATTGCATGCAAATTGCCGTGAAATTGCATGGCGAGTGGAGAATTGGAAACTTTATGCATGCCAGAGTTAATCTCTGAAATTCCTGATTGAAATTACTCGTCCCGGATTGTAAACTCTCTGTGGGCAATCCCTAAACGAAGTGCCTGGTGCGATCATGGCAGTCATGCTTGCATAGTACGGATTGAGGAGAACCGAACCAGGGAAGAGATTTTGCATGGGATTTCCATACAGACTGTTAAACTGCATAGGGCCTCCGAGTTGCTAAACTTGCGGTAGCAGAATTGGCATTCGAATTTCCGGCCGCTATTCTCTGCTAGGTTGGATCTTTCTTTTTACTCATTAGCTTCTTCGGCCTTCTGTCATACAGTCTGCTGCAGAAATCTGTCAGATGGCAGAATCGGCATCGATTCTGGCATATTCCTTGCTACAACTTTGTCCG
>VDFB02242504.1:0-15764 GCA_007258455.2 Sequoia sempervirens | reverse complement strand
GATGGTGAGGATCTTTTGTTAGTGTCAAGTGATCTAGGTGTTTGATTCAAAGAGGACAAGTCCTTGGTTGATCTCATTCCCGACATATTATGAAATCTTATATCTTTTACACATCTTAAGAATTTGGAGGTCGTTTAGGTCCTTTGTGAAGTCTAGTTAAATGGAAAATCTAAAATTCTCGGCTGCCACATCTGATTCTCAAATTTTGAGTGCGAGTTTTCCAATGTTTATGGTTGAAATAAAAGATTTAAAAGAAAAGAAACAAAAAAATTTGAAAAATTAAAAGAAAGAGAAAATTCAACTTTTTCATGTGACATCCTGAGCAACTCTAATCATATGGATGCCTCGGGCCTACAGTGAGCAATGTTCGGAGAGAATCACAACATAACCTTGTTGGGGCTATAAACACCGACTAGCAATGAGGCACAAGTCTCTGTGATGCTTTGGAGTTAGGAATAACCTAGCTTTTAATTCTGATGTGAGCTTGGGTCCTAAGCAGCAACCGGTTGATGGGAATGAATGCAATTGCACACACCCTGCGACTTTCATGATACTAAAGGTTGGGTTGGCTAGTAGTTTTAACTTTGGATTGGGTGTCCGGGTTTGTTTGTTCTGAAGGAAGGTCGTAACCGTGATTCTAGGTTCATGATTCTGTTTGTCATCAAATGTTTCCTCGAAAGCATTTCAGAGATTCTAGGTTTGTGATTCTAGTTTGTCATATAAACTTTATAGAAGTGATTATATATCAATAAATAATATGGAACATAATACATATTCAATGGAAACTTTGGATCTTTTAAAAGAGCTGGACTTAAATAAAAGCATCAATAGTTTATCAAAAATATATCAAGCATTCCAATATTATTTTATCAAACCCATAATTAAAATTCTAGTATCATAACCATTTCATCTATAACCTACATAGATATAAAATAATGATGTGTCAATAGCTTTAAAATTTTCAACTTTTAATCATTTGTATTCTAGACATGGTGCAAGGTATGATTCAACCACCAATTAGAAAATTGGAAGTAATACTATTTCAAGTGAGAGTACATCTACCTAAGAACATAGATGGAATTGAATAAAAAAATAGACATTGAAGAAATTGTGTGAGCATATAAGGTAAATCAATTAACATGAAATTATTATGTAAACATGGCACAGAGTTTATACTATCCAACAAATAATAAACTAATGACACTATAGTTTGGAGGTTTAGAGCTACTTTGGGAAGCATAGGCATGGAAACTCTAAAAATACCTAGAGCATGGGAACAGTGCATATTATAGTTGATGCCAAGTTCTAATTTAATTCCAACATTAGAGAATAGGGCATGATAAGGTTGAAGGATTTTCCATTTCCTTCATTAGTAAAAATGGGAGACATAAGTTTACCATAAAATAGATTTGAATCAATTGTATATAGATCAAATTTATTTCATGGATGATTATGATCTTTGGGACAATTTCACATTGGTGAGATCTATAAAGAAATTTTTTGTATGTGACATATTATGTTCTTTGAGATATCAAGTTGATGTGGACAACATATTTAGCTGGACCCAATACAAGTTTAAGTTTTAGTGCTTTCTTACTGTAGTGTCCCTCTAGTTGCTACTATGTGTTTCAGTTTGCTTATGTTTGTTTGCTAGTTGTTTAGCTGATTTGGATACTATATTATAGTTCTTTTAGTTAGGATACATATGTTATGTTAGTTGTTATACTCTGAGGATGATATATTTCACATCATGATCATATGGTTATGTTCATGTAATGACATTACGATTGACATGTGTGTGTTATGGTTTATGTTGTTTCTGAGTTTTAATGAGGTTATCATGATGTAATTGTTGTTTATGATATAATGATGTTTGTTAGTCTTAGTGAAGGAGACAGTGTAGTATAACTCACTCGTGAGTACCCTACTACGATGCGAATCTTCTTCACGGTGTGTTTGTCGATATATGATTATATGTTTAACAATGTTGAAGGATGCAATTTGCAGATACCGGGCATTGTCTCCACCTGCTTGACAGGTTTGAACGTGCCCTAACCCAATGGAAATATATTGTTTTGAAGATAGTGTCAGGTCTGTCATTAGCCATCATTCTTCATTGAACGAGTATCTGTTTGTCACCCATCGTTGTTGTTTTGTCGTCTGGTTCCGTTATGTCATACTTGTTTTCGTCATGTTGGAAATCCACTGATTAATTAGTTTATTGGTTAATTGTTCAGTTATTGATTTAATTAATGATGCAGAAATATTAAATTGAAATATTGATGTGCAGATAATTTAATATTTGAATTGAATTATAATGTTATTTTATTTTAAAAGGGTTTTGATTAATTATATTAATTAAAAGATATATTTATTTAAATGTAATTGTTAGTTTTGCATAATATAATATTTATTTATTTATTGTGCAAGTTTAAAATTGTTTGAAAAAAGAAGAAGATATTAATGAACAGTTGTTTCAATAGAAGATATTAGAATATCTGAAAACTTGACTTTAAGTTAAAAATGTTATCTTGAGTGTTTATTTAGTTTGAACTAGATGATCAATTTGATTTGCATGCTGACTTTGAGTTAAGTTTGGCAATCATGAGTTAATTGGATTTGAATTAAAAATATTTTGGTTGTGCAAATTCATTCACGGGAAATTGATTTAAGGAATCGGTGCTCTTGGGAAATAAAGAATTTCAGGTCTACTGGTGTTGGCTTCTATCTCCAGGTTTTCTTCTTTTGCTTTAGCATTTTCTTGTATAGAAAGCTTCTATATGAATTTTATGTCATTTGATCTTTCTTGTGGTTGAATCTATTTGTTGAATCATCTGTAAAAACATCAAAAAGAATATTGTTGTCGATTAGAAGAGAAATAGATGAGAAAAAGTTTTAAGGAAAAGAAAACGATTAAAACCTAGTTGTAATAGAATTGGATTTATCTTCTTTCCTTTTGTACATTGTATTTGTTGAATCACGAGCTCTTTAGGATCGGGGACATCCATCTCCATTATCAAATCCCCTGTAGCCAATCTAATTATAGTCTCTACTTTATGTTGCCATGCAAATTGCTTAATGGATTCTTTTAACTTTGGTTGCCATCCATCTCCTTTGTTGGGGCATGATTATGTTTGATATCTATTATTATTTTATATGTATTGGGTGGGCTTCTAGTTTTTAGACTTTGTGATTGGTTTGGTCAGTAGTCGAATTCAATCTGTAGAATTTTATTATGATGTTTTCCATTGTATTTGGCTATAATTTATCTTTGGAATCAGTTCCTTAAACATTCCCTTACCCTCCAACATGGCCAATCCGCTCTCTCTAAGTTTGATCTCTAGTTTTGTTTCTCCTTAGTCGGTGCCTGTGTAGGGCCTAAGTTATTTTTAATTGGTGACTTTAGTTTGCCTCCATTCCAGCCAGTTGTTTTGCTTGGGAGTTACAACAAATCCTCTTTGTATTGTGGCATTTTGTTGTGTTCTGAATCATCAATCAATAGATTTAAGAGTGGCGCAGTATTCTGGTGTGAATTAAGGTTGTGTTTATCATCACTAAACTCCTGTTTAGCATTGACAACGCTTTCCTTCTTTATCATTTTTCTGATTTCAGATTATTTCATTTAGCATCATCAATAATCTCCTTGATTCCATTAGCAACCTGTTCCAGTTGCAACACTTGAGTATAGAAGGGTGCAAGCGTTTAAATAAACTCCCCGATTCATTGGCAACCTGTATTAGCTAAAGCACTTGAACATGGTAGGGTGTATAGTTTTAAATAAGCTCCTTGTTTCCTTACGCAACCTATCACAGCGGAAACACTTTAAAATGGTAGGGCGTATAGATTTAAATAACCTTTTTGATTCTATTCACAACTCACGGAGGCAACGCTTGAACATAAGAGACTGTAAAGATTTTATCCTTACCTTTGAATGTGAATTTTAAGCAATATTCATGTAGATACAAACCGTATTCTTTGGTGTGATTATGCTAAAACATTCGATGATCTGGAAAAAAATGTTATTGCTGGAAACTCAACCTTTTATATTAATTTATTCTAATCTGTTGTTTTGGCTCATTTGCAAATGATAATCGAATTGCATAATTGATGTTATCTCATTATTAAGTCAAGCTATGAACAAATCTCATCTTTAGTCATTCAATTTGCTTTTGTAAACATTAGTTTTGAAACCGTATTTCCCTAATTGTGCATGCGTGTAGTAACAGATAGTTAGATCTATATATTTTATCAAAATGTAATTAGATTAAGTTTGATTTTATAAATTAATATTGAAAATATGTATCTCTATGTTGATGATAATGAGGTTAATCATAGGAATAAGTTTAAGACAAAAGTATATGTTTATATTTAAAAGAATGTAAAAAATAGACTTTGTTTCTTTGTGAATTAATAAACAATTAGTTGTAATAAAAATGCTTAGATGATATTTGAATGATTCTATTTATATTAAGTTTATTTTCTTATTGATTTTTTATAAAAAAAAAACATGTTATCTATTTGTCTTATTAGGTAATATTTAAGATTTTGTTTTAAATGAATATGGTATTTAAATTGTAAATAAATAGAATTATTCTTTGAACTATTCTTTAAATATTGATTAGTGTTAAAGAAAGTTCCTGTGAGTTTTATTGTTTGAAGTTATCAAAGTGGCAGTTTATTTGATGTGTTATGGGATTTTAGTTTTCCAAAGGCTAGGAAATTCTTGATTGAATTGTTTAATCTATTTGAGTTAGGAAGTTTAGCATATTTAATTCATTGTGGGGCTAGCCATGCACATTGTTTTGTTACCTATGTGGTGAATGGGAGTAAAATGTTTTAAGTCATGATTGGGTTGTGAACATGATTCAGTTTGTTTGTGCATGATGGCTATCCTTGTTGTTGTCAGATAGTGAAGTTTTGTATATAGGAAGAGTGGCTTTCGTTAGGGGCCAGAACCCTAAGACGTTGTTAGGGTAACCTATCAGAATTAGTTAATCCAGTAAAAACTTTAATTTAATGTATTAGGGGTTGGGTAGTACTTCATTAAATAAATCCAGATAAATGATTGCTTTGCCTATCACCTTAGTTCTTGCAAAGATTAAGGTTAGATTGAGATGGGCTATAATGTCTTAGTCGTTCACTTTGTCCTCTCAAAAAGTGTTACGGTACCACATGAGTTCATCTAGGGGCCGGGAATCGGTAGAGATTGCCAAGGTAACTCAGGACGAGGGCCGGTAATCTAAGAAGATTCACCAGGGTAACCTAGAACAACTGTGTGATGACACTCTTATCCTTATACATGTTTGTGGTCTCTTTTGTAGAGTTACCTCTAGTTTTGTTGTTGCCTCTGGGAGTTTGTTAGTGATCATAAGATGTAGATACAGTCATGCCATTATGTAACTATCAGCCATGTGATGTTATGTACTATTCTCTTGTTTGTTTGATTGATTGGTGGACCTTTCATTATCTCCTAGCACGGAGGGAGTGAACCTTAGGGTACCACATGGTTGGGAGGAACATGCTTTTCCTCCATTGGGTTCCCTTGCAGGTTATATAGCTTGAGACAAGATTGTTCTTAACAAGTTTCTGGATTCACTTTGTTCATGGAGTTAGACACTGAGCGTGCTCATGTGAACGAGATGGACGACTGTACATGATCACCATCTTTATTGTATACTATCTTGATAGTTATATGAGGTTTTATTGTATTATGATCTTGATGTATCTTGAACATGTAATTAAACTTTATTATGAATATGCAATTTGATCATACGTTGTTGTAATGTTCAATCCTTATGTATTATGTCTTTGGTTTAAGGAAGTGATTTTCTTACTTGAGAATGGTTAAGTAGCAACGTCATGGAACTCTAAGGACGTATGTGTAGTTGTTCACTTTGTATTTATGTTGTTATCGAATGTCATCTTTTTAAAATTATGTGGTTATTTCATTATATTTGTGTTGTTCTCTGGGTTCCCTAGCGGGGTGTTACACTTACATCTACCAATAAATAAAATTCATAAAAAAAACCTTAATTGATGTCATTTCCCAAAAAAATATTGCTCAAAAAACCCAACATTTTTTTTAACATGGTTATAAAACATTAACAATTGACAACCATGTACTATACACATTATATGTTGATGTACAAATGACATCACCAGTGACATGCCACCCAAGAGTAGGGTGTGAGGATAATGAGGTTGGGTGTGCAAGGTCCATTGCGCACACTCTTAGATGAAAATCAAGTTGGCTCTAGACTTAGGTGGTACTGGGTTTACGTAATGCACCATTTAGTAAAACATTAATATACATGGGATTAATTATCATTCTAAAGTTAATACTATCACAATGTTGTGACGGTTGTACTAGAGTTATAATTTGGATGAATAAACTCTATTTTTAAGTTTTGCTATGATAATGGTAATAACTCTATTTTTAATGCTCATAAAAAAATCTCACCCATTAGTCTTTTTATTGAGATAACATTGTCTTGACAATTAATGTCAATATTTTTGCCACTAATTATTATCTAATAAGATTGATATTAATAACAATATTATTTTACAATAATAACATTTCTCTTTTATTGCTACAGTTATAACATCATTAGTTCAATATTATCTATTATAAAATTTATTATTTATTCTATCATACTTTTCCTTGGTGTTGATGGTCACACTCCCTAGTTCTCGTTAATTATTGGAAATCATTAATAAAATCTTGTAAAGTAATTTATTATTATTATATTTTTTACTTAATTAAATATTATATAATTATATATATGAATATATAAAAAATATATTTTTACATTCTTGTTATTTATTTTACTAATAATATTAACAAAGTAGTATTTTTTATCTCCTTTGATATTATTCTATACATTTATATACATATATTGGTATGAAGCTAGCTAACATTAATAATAGTAATTCTCATATTTACAATATTAAGATTATCATTTAAACCCAATGTATTCTTCCTACTAATGTATTTAAATTTAAAATAATATATTATGCATAAATTACCTTTAAGTTCCATAAAAAAACAGACATGCTGCAAATATGATATTTATTCAATAGATTAGTAACATTAATACTAGTAATTCTCATATCTACAATATTAAAATTATCATTTAAACAAAATGTATTCTTCTTACTAATGTATTTAAAATTTAATATAATATATTAATTTACAACCTTGAATTCTAGCAAAACAAAAATAAAATAATGATACCTAAGCAAGTGATTTTTAGCGTGCATTTGGAGAAACTTGGATAAAGGTGGATGTTGGAGGCTTATTTTCATGAAGGATGTTTGGATATTGTGTGCTTGGCTCTAGGGTTCAGATTGACTTGCTGAGATGAAAACCTCTGCAAGGACACCTTTCCTCGTGTGTGGAAGACCGCATTAGGAGAGGATTTGGAGGCTTCACACAAGAGCTTCATTTGTGCCTCATAGTTGCAGGTTATAGAGTTTAGCGTTGAAGATTTCCATCTTATTTTGATGTAGGATTGTGGTTTTGGATTTTTTAATCTTGGCTTTAATTTGGGTGATGTTTAAACACTTTTGGTGGAGAATTTCTTAATTTCTGGGCATTGATATTTAGAGCCTGAACCCTCTTTTCTACTCATATCTAGTTGGTGGATTTTATTTTCAATCTGGGCATTGTTTCTTAAGAAGCCCCTTTCTTAGGCGATTCCAACAAGTGTAAGAGGGCATTTTTTAGTGAAGGATTGAATTTTTTCTTCAACGTCACCCCCAACTGCTAGTCGTCTTTTACTTTTGGGAGTCACTTGATGTTGGTCAACCATGTAGGGTGTTGTATGTTATTTTCTATAGCAGGACAGTGAGAGGATATGTGTATTTTCTCTTGGGTTGTTTCAGACTGTGCGACTCAAACTTAGGATGAGTTTTCAGAAATTTTGGAGTTAAGAGAGACGTCCCAGCCTAGTTTGGAAAGAGTTTATGGCCTCCGTAAAGGGTGATGTATCTGCTCATTGAAAAAGTCACCAATCGGCTGCAAAGGGATTACTACCAAGTCTAAAAGCCTTTAATTTGAGATTGATATTATTTGGTATGATTGAAATAATAACGTTTCTTACAAATCTGATTATCACATCTTATGAAGTGTTCATTCTAGCATATTAGCATAGCTTTATATCATTGGTGAGGGACGAGTTCTTGAAGAGCTACATATTAGTTGCTAGGCATTGATAAGGGTGATCCCACAATAGTGGTTTACAATTTTTGGCCAAATTGGACACTCAAATTATTATTTTTAATTAAATATTCACATTCGGGCACCTATAGTGGATAAACCATGAGTAATTTGAAGATGATGCAAACTAGAGTCTCGTCACATTTTGTCTATAGATTCTAAAAATATTTTTTTCAAAAATTTTCAAATCAGATTGCAATTCTTTTTCTATCTCCCACGAAAACTAGTTTTTTTCAAAAAATAACATTTTTAAAAAGTGACGCACACTGTATAACACAACTTTTTTTCCATGAAGGATAAAATTCCAATTCTTTCAAATTTATAATTTTAACTCGACATCTAGTGCTTCCACTTGGTTAGATATTTTTATTGAATACTTTTTCTTTAATCAAGTTTTGAAGTCAAACTAATTACAATTCAGACATAGCGCGATTGTATAACGCGTAACTTTTTTTGTATATATCAAAATTCAATTTTTTTTTTGTTGGATCAAAGACTTCAATACCTAGTGCACTCATATTTTTCATTTTTTTTTGATAATTTGCTATTTTTCCACATGTACAGAACAAAGACCTTCATTCTCGATGAAAAACCTATGTCTAATAAAACTTAAAAATCAAATACATAATAAAACCAAAAGATATTAAAATTATATTCATTCAATAGCTCGTTCTGAGGACCACCTGATTCCAAATGGGTTGTTGAAGATCCCTCCATTTTTATCCTCAACCTAAGCTCTGAAGTGCCAAAATTTAGGTTTTTTTTGTGTCTCGGGGGGGATGTGGGATAAGGGGGGTTCGTACGAACCCCTTTGCTATGCATTTTTTTGTTGTTTTTTGGTGGTTAAATTCAAAGGGGTTCACTTGAACTAGGGTTCGAGCAAACCCCTTATGGGTTCAGTCGAACTAGTAGGTTCGTACGAACACCCAAAATCACTTTTTTTTCCTTGAGGTCATTTTTTGTGAGTTTTCCTTCCTCACTTGAATTATAAACCACTATTGTGGCTTCACTTGTAATCAAGTTTGAGTTACTCAAAATTTGATGTTTGATTATGTTCAAGAAAGACTATGACATTACTATTAAATAATCAGATTGGTTAAGCTTTTGAAAGTGTTCTTTGCAAGTGTATTTCTCTTCTTTCTTTATGTTCTTGTCTATGCATTTATGCACTATCAAACACATGCAAACTTATGATAAAACCATTCCAAAATCATTCTTAAGCAAACACAAACAACAAGCATTAAAAACAAAGAAGTCTTGGAGGTCACACAATAATTTATTACAGCAACTGACATATCTCAAAAAAAAAAAATTGGGGTTGTCCATTACAGTGGTATTAGAGCTAGAATAGACTTGTCATCTAGTGGGTTTATTTTTCTATGAGCCAGAGTGATAGAGAAAGGAGATATTCAGAGAGGAGTAGAAGAAAAGAAGAGAGTTTTTGGGAACATTGGTCATCTTCTAAAGAAGCGCAGCAAATAGAAACTTCATCCAGTGGGTCTTCTAACACAAGAAGCATGGGAGACAAGGATGAAAATGGGAATGAAAGAAATAACAGGAATGGGAGAAACAAAGAACCTCCAGACATAATGGAAATTTTACTTGACACTTTGGTTAGGGGACAACTAAGGGTAGCACAACACCAGGAAACAAATGAAAGGATAGCGGATTTGGTGCTCAAAATGGATCAATTGGGTCAAGGAAATAGGATAGGATAGCAAGGAGTTGGTAACCAAGGGGCTTTGGCAAGACCTCTTATGCCAAACTTTCCTTTGAGGATAGAAGCTCTGGTTAATCCAAAATTCACATTGTTGGAACAACAAGAACAGTTTAGACAGGATTGGGTGGATGCAAGACCTGATTTTCAGATGGATATTTGACTTCAAGACTATATTGACTTGAGGATGAGACACTCTAATCACAGGGGGAATAGAGACTAGCAATATGAACTATGAAAGAAAGTAGGGAAGTTCACACTTATTTCGATGGGTCCAGAAAAATGACAACAAGGGCGTGGGTACAAAAACTAGACACCTACTTCACACTAAATCCTATGCCAGAGCTTGAGTCTATTCAATATGCATTTATACACTTGGATGGTGTGGCTCATGAGTGGTGGTACAATGGAATGATAACTTTGGGTCATGCACAAATTAATTCCTATAGGGTGTTCACTGAAAGGCTAATTGAGAGATTTGATAAAAAAAGATCTCGAGTTGCACTTCAAGGAGTTAGCCCAACTCAAATAGTGGGGTTCTATAGATTCATAAATATCATAATTTCAAAAGCTTTTAGTGTTAGTAACTAACATTTTTGAGAGGAGGTTGATTGTATTATTCATTGATGGATTATCTGACCCCTTACGAGGTTGGATAAAGGCTTTTAACCCTCCTAGCCTTCAAGAAGCCATTAAAAAGGCCAGACACATGGAGACTTCAACATTTAAAAATAAATTTCAGTCAAAGGACCTATAGCTCAAGAAGGAAAAGGATAAGAAAATTGACATCAAAGAGCAAGAGCAGTGTAAGAAAAACTACACAAGGTTAGACACTGAGACTTTGAATGAACTTAGGAAGAAAGGATTATGTTTCACATGTAGAGAACCTTATACACAAGGCCACAAATGTGTTGTCAAGGAAAAGGCATTGTTAATAGAGTACCAATCTGGTGAAGAAAGTGAATCAAAAAAATCAGACCAACAAGCTAATTCCGATGAAATGGAGGTGGAAAAGACATCGAAGGGGAGTGATAAGTGGTTGGACCATGATGGGACATTTTCCCAACTTCATAGCTTCCATGAACATCAGTCTTTGCATATTAGAGGTGTGTTACAGGGGCAGCATATGTTAGCCTTGATTGATACAGGAGCTACTCATAACTTCATCATTGATGGTTTAGTGGTTTGAAGAGGACTTTAGAAACAGGAGGTTGGTGGGTTCAAGGTTATGGTGGTTGATGGTTTCACTATTTAGTGTAACAGGATGGTTCCCTAGTTGAGCATCCTATTGAGAGGACATGAAACTGAGGACTTCTACGTGGTGAACATTGGAGACACATATGTAGTTATGGACATTCAATGGCTATGTTCTTTGGGGGAATTTACCTTGAACTTTCAGACATTAGAACTTAAATTCAAATCAGAAGGTAAGAATGTGGTTTTGAGAGGACTATCACAGAGTGGACCACGTGCAGAGTCTAACAAGGAGAAGGGAAAAGACAAGGCAACAACCTTTAATGCTTCTTTGGAGCTGTCTAAAGTTCTTGTGAATGCTAGTTTCATGTCGGGTAATGTTGTAAATGATAACACACCCCTCGTAGTTTGTACAGTTGAAAGTAATCAGGTTGAGGCCTTCAAAACAATAACCCAAGATGATTGCCACAGTGTACACAAAGAACAAAAAAAACCACTTCCTGATACATGAAAACTTGATGAGATGGTACTTCTATTCAACAAAGAGCCAACATGGGATGAATTTACTTTTGATTATGGAGTTGCTCTAATTTCTATTCAACAATCAAGCATGGCTGATGGCATTAATGATGATTTTGGTCTTGATCTTGTTAGAGAGAACAAATCAAATTTATCTTTTCTTATAGTTGATCATGAGCCTAAACCGAGCAGTTTTGCTAATTTGGATTCACAATTAGCTTTTGAGGGGGATCAACAATTGCTTTTTAATAATCCCTTATTTGAGATATGAGCTGATAGGGTATATGACAACCCACTTTTTGAGCTGGAAGATGAAATTACTCCTAGCTGTTGCACTACATTGGATGAAAATAGCAAGGTATGGGATCCAGGTGTAGCTTCTAGTAGTGAAGTGTTGACTCAAGAGTGGACTAGTGGGATTATTTCTAGCTTCAAAACCCAAGCAAATGTTCTAATAAACTTACATACGATTCCAATTGGTGACCAACAGCTGAGTTTTACCAGGTTGAGCTTAGGTGTCAGAGATGATTTGGTATTAGGGGATGACTCTTCAGCTTATATCTTGTCTCCTCCTACATATCCAGTGGAATCGTGGATTAATTATTGTTGCTTGCGCTTTCTTGAGTTGGTTATACAGTCCTTGCTCGATGAGATGATTGATTTTGAGTTGGGGCAACCGATAGTGAGTACCTTTCCAACTTCTGTGCTCCCATTATTTGCCTCCATTTTGGTGAGTGACGCTAAATACAATTATTTCATGGCGTGAGCATACTTTGCTACAGTTGATGGTTCACTGTTTGCAACAGTTTGGGCTAGGAGAGTACAGTCTAGGCACTTGGGGTTGGAAGTGATGTTCAGTATGACACAACCTCAACATGATAGTTCTTTCCTGAGGTTCACAGGGAATCTGGGATTCACATCGGGTTTAGAGCAGATGTTGTTTGGGATGTGAGAGTCAATGTGGATTTTCTCAAGTTTACTCCGATAGCACCTTCATTTGGTTCTTTGGAGAGACTTATTTTTGAGGAATGGGTTGAGTTTGGTTGGTACATTTTCACTCTTCTTACAGGTGACATTCAGGAGACTTCAGGTGTTGATGCCTTACAGGACAGGGAGTTGAGCCATAAGAGCTATAGACCACCTAGACTTATTTGGGACCTGGGGATCATTTCAAGTTTCAACATGGTTTGGATGTGGATTGCAGGGCTCACTAGAATTGCTTGAGGACAAGCAATCTTTGGGAAGGGCAGACTATAATGTCCCCATTTCTACAACTTCTTTTAGCTGGGTTGATTCTGTCACACTTACTATCTTTAGTAAGTTATCTTTAGCAGGGGGTCTAGCACGGTGCTTCGGTCTTTGGAAAGCCTTTTCAAATGTTTTAGCTTCTCACAAGCTCAAGCTTTAGGACATTATTTACTATTTTTAGGACTTACGTCATGCCCATATTTTCTACTAGAAAAACCCACCTTTTTTTTTTTTTTACAATCATTAAATTAATGTCACTAGGAGTTGGAAGTGTAGCATTGATCAGGCTAAAAGTTGCACACCTTCAGGGAGACATCTAAATATTACCTATTAACTTGCACTATCGAGAGATTAAACCTTAATAAATGACGATAAGATTGAATCCAAGTTGTGCAAAAGGGTCATTTATCTCTTTCATGCTAGAATCAATACTACTTCAATCAACAAATATTTCTTAAAGATAAAATTATTTCGGCTAGTCAAGCCCTTAGACCTTAATCATGTTATAGTTATTTGTTTGATGCTTTCGCATAGCTAATAATGCCACCATTTATTTGGTAACTAAAAGTAGTAAAATTTATCATTCATCTATGATGCAAATAACAACATAGGATAGTATTGTAATATATATTTTTTCTCCTCAGCGATATTACTATCAATAAGTCACCCATTAATCTCATGGATACAATGTTATGGGTTAATCCTTACTAAATTTTTAATGACGAGGATACCACTTTTATTAATCCATCGTTAATTTATATTACACATTTCCTAGTCCTTTCAGTTATTATTGTTACGTTGTTTGACAATTATCCCCTATTAAGACTATCAATCCTTCCAACTATGAAATTATAATCCAATCTCAAATCTACTTACATTACTATTATTTTAATTATTAATAAATTTAATTATTTACATATCCCATGTATATGATATTTATCTTGTTTAATTATTTATATATATGTACTCACTCTCTACAAGGTAAATTTAATTATTTTTTTTTAAATTTTTTTAAGAATTAACATATGCAAATAAATTTATAAATATTAATTCTTTTACATATTACAAAATATTAATTTGCTTTAAAGGGAGAGAGAAGGACTTCGAATAAAGAGAAGATTTCCTTTTTTAAATTTTAAAGAAACTCCACTAATAGTAATCTTTATCCTCATGTGGTTTATTATTTAATTCATTAGAATCTTCTTTTGAGAGTGTGGGGAATATATCTCTTCTAATGAAATTTTCATTATCACGTCAAACGGATTTTAATATATATATATTTTTTTCTTCATATCATAAACCTTTATTATTTTCACCAATGTAACTAATGCTACTCATGCTAGAAATAATTCTATTCCCTGTAACTTTAATATTTCTACTTGTGGCAGCGAGTGGAAATTTGCAATATACTTTACACATACCAATGTAGTCCACATTATATATTCAAAGTATTTGTTTATAATCCCAAA
This sequence comes from Sequoia sempervirens, assembly GCA_007258455.2. Lineage (NCBI taxonomy): Eukaryota > Viridiplantae > Streptophyta > Pinopsida > Cupressales > Cupressaceae > Sequoia > Sequoia sempervirens. Next base: position 1,399 of record VDFB02242504.1, on the reverse strand, counting down.
AATTTATACTAAACTAATAACAATATAATAGGCTATTTCATGTTATAGAATAGAATTTTTATTTTTATTTATTTATTTTTATTAAAAGCTAAGCCTCTAATTATATTGATTGACTGTGGTAATTTTATAATTATCTGAAACTGTTAAAGCCAGTGATTGTGGGATCTACATGGTTCAATGCTGCAGCAATGCATATGGATTGAAAAGCATTATTATAATTGATTTTACCACAATATTATTCAAATATTTCACTTAAATTTTATTAATTTTTGTATATCAACTTTATTGATTTTTTTTTTTTTTTAATAATTTTTCTCTTTCTCTCTGACTTTCCCTCTTACAGCCATAATTGCAGTTTGCTTCAACTCACAACTGACCAAAATTAATGCCTGAGTTTGACTGGTAACTCCCCAAAGAAGGAAAATCAATAGTAAATAACGAGAATGCTGCTCTCAAATTTAATACTGGCAGATATTAATCATTCTGATATCTTAAGGAAGATTCATTTTATTTTCACCTATCGTAAGCCATGATCAGAAGAGTCCTGGGTTTGATGATGGATAATAGACCTAGCTGGCACCTAGATGTGGGAACGAATTCCCAACAGAGATAAGCACGTAAGAAACTAATGAACAGTAATTGTGCATAGAGATTTGCAGCCACCCTAGATATCCCACTATTGATGGGGCAGTGTACTTGAGTCCCACTCCTCTACGCCACCTCCCTCCAACCTGACCTCTAAACTTTCAGACTTCTATGACGGGTGGGTGGGATTAAATGCTAGATAGTAAGGCGCCTACCACCAACCGTATTTTTTTTATAAGTACACTTCGACCAGCCGGTCTACTAGACTAGAGTCTATGATATTACTACTGGCGTTTTCTTTCACAAATGCGATAGAGACTTCTTTTGTACGACTGTATCTATACTTCAACATGCAATAATGGATCAACGCCCAAGAAATTTATGGTTGTCTCAACTGGAGTAATGGTTAATGCGTAAGCCCCTTGATCTTATTTTATTTTTTTGTGCAAGAGGGACCCCCATATCAACACAGAAGTATGAGGAAAAATCTGTAAGTTGTGGCATCAACGCAGGTAATCTGTAAGTGGTGGCATCGACGCAGGTCGTGGCTCTGCTATAAGGAGGCATTGCACCCTCATACTGAGATTTTTCTTCCACACGCAGTTAGGCCTCACTCAAATTCATGCGACACTCAGGACCCGCAGTGAGAAGCTAGGAGTTTGGAAATGGGATTTAAGCCTTAGCATGGTATTTCGGTCTATCGAGGCAAACAGTTGATGGAAATAAACAGACCTACACCAAAGAGGAAAACTAAGAGGTGACAATGATAGCTGCGAAATTCAAGATTTGTTTTCCTCACGCTGCCCATTATTTT